>CM076648.1:28036441-28078988 GCA_038496675.1 Rachycentron canadum | reverse complement strand
ATATATATATATATCACTGACGATATGACCGGTGCATGATACACACCAGGTCCTTCTCCACATTTCCAAACCAGTGTTATTTCAATCAACTGAACAAGTATTCTGTCTCACCTAAAGAATATCAAAACTTCCTGGGGTGAAAACTGTTTCAGCTTTGAGCCTGGATCAGATCTGCAGTTGTTGCCATTCTGGAATACTTAGCTGTCCCAAGTCCACACAAGTCATGTCCCGATACATTCATCTTGAAACGGGCAAATTAGGAACACTCCTGCATATTTGATCTGTACTTGAGTTGATGTGGAATTTATTAGAATTGGAACAGTACATGGGCTGTGACTGATGACATTTCACATGGACACATTACAGAGAAGAACACAGATTTAGAGACGGCTGAAGTTTAATGTGCCGTCTTCTCTTGTTTGATCTCAGACTGGCACTCTTGTGGTGTTATGATACTGCTCTGGTCAGGCCTGGAAGAATCACATCTCTAGTACCTCAAACATCTGTAGTACCTTCACTAAATAGAAAAACAAGTAGCTTCGCATTTTCATAATTTTATGTCAGTTCCTGTGATGACAGGGTAACTGTCTTTTTATTGTCACCTTGCTATCGTATTATAATGGTGACCAAAGGCTGATCATTAAGTCATAAAATTAAGCAGAGCCATACATTTGTCATCCCAAACATGGCTCAGGTTAATGTTCCATTTGACAGATAGTCTAAATGCAACTGAAAGGAGACCAAGAGCGTCTCTTCCCACCTACCATTAAAGAGTAACATTTAATTGTTCCCAAACCCTTTGGAGAGTGAGCTACTCAACCATACAAGAGTCTTAATCATTAGGCTCTCCTTAAGGGGGCGAAGCACCTGGGGAGGAGGTTTATGTTTATTCAATATCTTTTTAATTACATTCTGTGGAAAATCATTTAGACTATGCCCTTAAACAGCAATTTGATTTCATAATGGTAGTCCTGTTACTCAGCCTGCAGGGCTCTGCTGAATTGGAGCAGCTAGAAAGACCTCTAAGATAAAGATTTGTTTGCTCAAAGATCATTTGGCTTGGCATTTTGATAATTGTTAAATGAGTTTATTGTACTTGTTCCTCCCCTTTGAAATCACATTTCCCAACAGTAGGCTTTAAAGAGACACTCCCTTGTGTTGCAATGCCCTTTAGTGCCCCCAAATCCAAACCCCAGTCTCTTTTGGATCATCACTGTGGGTTAGAAATAAATTTTAGGATTGGCTTTACAATAACAAAATAAGGTAGTGTGTATCAAAAAATCATAACTTGGTTGCATATTCTATTAAGCCAGTTAAGGTAAACTCAGTTTTCTTTCATAAGGGCTTCACAGGCCACGTCTCATCAGTGTTATTGAGAGACAAAAGTGAAGCATGGAAATATCCTGCCTTAAAGCCTGGGCTTCTTTCTCCCCATGCTGCACATTGCTGTGTGTCTAGTGTTGGCAGAACAGTGAGTGAGACCGTGCACTGATGATGTGTGATTTCCCACAAGGCCCAAGCAAAGACTTCATCCCACACAATGTAGAATGTCTACGCCTGAACTTTTCATTGGACAAAGAAATTGAGAAAGATATTTAAAATTAGGGATGGGTATATACAATTTCAAATTCTTTGATTATTCTTCAAAGTTTGTCGTCTTCAAAGTCCCCCCCACCACCGCTACCACCCTGCATAAATTCATGCTTTTCAATTACAAGAACATAGTATCATGTTATAACCAGGCACAATAAGAAAAAAATGGGAAATTACTGTTTTTTTAAATCAACATGTTAGTAGAATAAACTAACGTTGGCGACACACAGAGGGACAACAGACGTGTGGAGAGAGGCATGTTTTTCTGCAGCAGATCAGCAACAGCAGCCACAACACACAGCTCTCTGGTGTAAGAATTCACTTTTCTGTTTCCCAGGCTGCTTTTTGTAGGAGAGACGGCTCAGACGCAACAAGGAATTGTGGACTTGAAACATTTATCTGACAAAATTGGAAAACATAAGTGAAGCACAAGTCACAATATAAATTGCGTAAAGGTTTTAATACTTAACATGTCTCTAATGTGATGTTGCTGGACAATCATTGAGTGTAATGCATTTGTTAGCCCACCCTGCAATAAAACCACCAGCCATCACTGATCATGTAACATTTCATCTTTAGTTGTGGTTTATGTAATTTTACAATATGGATGTCTATTATTATATCAGGAGATATTGTGAAAAAAGAAAATGCTAATAAATGAATTACAAAAATCAGATTAAAATGTCTGATCAATTATAATCATTTACCAACAGATCAAAATACTTTATCAAACTCACTGTTGCTTTGAGTATTCCTGCTCTTTGAGATGCAGCATTGTCTTCAGTGGTCTAATGTGTTAGAAATGTATCACTGTGTTATGATGCTGCAGGAAATAAGTTAATAAGTTAAAAAAAAAAAAACAATATCTAGTTAGATTTGAGTAAATGGTAACCTGCTGGCTCCTGTGGTTCTTAGAGGCCCCTTGAGGTGGTTTGCCTCACATGTGGCCCTCCTTTTTTTGCACATGAGAGATCTTTCTAACCTGGGATGTGACTTCCAAACAGACTTGCACATCATGGAGCGTTGTGTGTTTGTCAGCAGAAACGCGGCTCCACGGTGTCAAACAAGGCATGATTCAGTAAGCAGCTCACATTAATTGTAGCTCTTAAAAATGATCACAGACCATCTTTGATGTTCTGCTGCGTTTAGTTGACTCCTCTGTTCCTTCTCCTGTGGGAGCAGTGATGAGCTGTTGGCTGTGTTTTTATTAATGATTGTACTTTCAGACTGCATCGTTTAAAATCAAACTTCACTGGGCTTCTCTTGTCAGACTGTAGACAGCCTTTATAATTTTGCCTGTGGCAATCCACCTGAATGCCTCAGGCATCGGTGTGGACATACCCACCAGTTAGGCTTATTTACTCACCTTAATAAAGAGTTGTGTATAATGCCAGTTGTCTAATTTCTCCCTTTTTATTCAATTCCCCCACTAGGCTTTAACAATCCAAGCTGCATAACACAGCTGATTTTTTTTTTTTTTTTTTGGTGCAAAGCTCTTGTGTTTGATGCGACTCTCCAGAGAGACATCAGTTAGACTTGTAGGCCTCTTCTGTCAATATCAACAAATTGTTATTTGCACATTCAGAAATGTTGTCCTCCTGTTGAAATGACTTTTTTTTTAAATTTAGTGAGATGGGGCTCAGTAAACAAAAGGTTTTCAGGAAGAAGGGAACATGTTTGCTTGTACCATCAGTTTGTCTGTCTATTTGTCTATTTATTTTTCAACAAAACACATTTAATCTATTCTCTTGATGACTTTCATCCTCTGTAGTTTCAAAAAGTACAGGCATGGATACTCATGATCTTGTATTCAGTAACCTCTGTCTTAAGATGACCTATAAGATGCTGTTTTTTTTTTTTTTTTTTTTTTTTTTTTTTTTTTTTTTTTTTAAGACCATGGAAGTGTATAAGCTTCCAAAAATCACATCGTCTTCTTAGTTGTATTGCTCGGTGATGGTATGAGCTGGAGACATGCTGTTTTTTTTCTTTTTCTTCGTCTGGTGTTTACCTCTGTGCAAACACTCGTGAACAAAGTTAGGTCAGATTTGGGTCAGTCTGATCCTTTGACTGGTGCATTGCTGCTTTACTTCCGTGTGTTTTATTAATCGATTCTCTGACGTCTAGAGTCATGTCTCTACATTAGACACTCCTATTGGCTCCAGCGGCTGATGTCACAGCCAATCAGAGTGTCTCTTTCAGAGGCCTAGCTGTCAGCTGCTTGTAGTCAAAGTCAATGGATCAATCCTGTATTTTTCTGATCTCAGAGTGAGGAGAAGTTGCTCTGAGTTTATTGTAGTGACAGAATAAAGACAGAGAGACGTGGACAATAAGATATTTAGAGCATTAGAGGCTTTGGAGCAGATTTTTCATCATTACTGCTCCAAAGAATTAGCAGAAGAGAAATTCAGTGTTTATTTATTTGTTTTGTTTTGAGCTACTCTCTCTTATTAAAGTGAACAGAATGTCTTCATTGACATTGCTGATTCTGAATATGTAGAACACTTGGTGATATTTTTAAAAATGATGTGGAAAAAACAGAAAAGCCTTAATGTGGCTCTAAAAGGGTTAACTTCAGAAACTCTGATACAGCTACTTCGATTCAGGGGTTTTTCAACCTTTTATTTGACTTCAAGCTTTTCGTGCCGGTCCTGAAGTTTCCATGGGATTTCGAATGTTTGGACAGACCATTTATGCTGGCCTGAGTTTGCATGTGGAAACTTTTCTCTCTCTCTCTCTCTTCCTCTATATTTATTTGGAATTTGCTTTCCATTCACAGTCTCAAGTGTGTTTTCACCAAACATGGTTCATTACAGTAGATGCTGTTCCTTGAACAGGAAGTGGAATCTGATTTACTCATTAATCATCGCAGAGAAAGGAAAGCCTTGATTTCTATTTAATTAAACACATTTTCTTCCTGCACTATTTAACTGACTCAAACATGACAGTAGTCTGTGAGGTGTATACTCAGCCATGTTTTTCCTGTTCACACATTCAGACTCAAACACACTTGTGATAATATTTCACTTAGGTTCATTTGAACCTTGAAAAACAAGCTTATGCTGCCCACTTAAAGACTAAGGGGAAACTGGCCTGTGACATTACATGAGAAAGATTGAAATGGTTCAGTTGCGTGGCAGAGATGGGTATGACGTATACATGACTTTATAAGCAACACCAGAGATCAGATTATTTTTAGGCCTCCATGACGGTGACAGCTGGAGGCCTTATGTTTTCAGGTCGTCCGTACCTTTCCAGTGAATCTAATATATCTTTTGTTTTCCTTATCCTATTTCCTTATCCGTCTTTTCAAATTTGGTGGAAATGCTTATTTATACTTGGGGATGAACTGATTATAGATTTTAGTGGTCAAAGTTAAAGATCGCATTCTTGTTCATGCAATAGCTCGTAAATGCCACAAGGGAATCTCATTACTTCTGGCAGGAATATTCACTTGGACTGAGGGATGAACTCATTAGAATTTGGTAGTCGGAGATCAAAGGTCAAAGTCACTGTGCCTTCAAACACATTTCTGTATACAAATCATGAGTTCATCATCATTAATCATAGGCTAATTATGATACAATTCTAACAAACAATGTTATTCACACATAACATTGTTATGTTCATATCCAAAGGCTCAAAGGTCAACTTCACTGTTTCATAATGTTCTGCAAAACCACTGTTCTTCAACGCTGTAACTTGGGAAGAGGTGGTTGTGACCATTTCCTGCAGCTTGGCTGGTTTTCGGTGGGACACAACCACAAGGTGCTAATTTTAGTATTTAATTGATTTCCCTTTAGTATCGATGGATCTAAGCATGAAAAAAATCAGCATTCTTGGCCCACTGTGTCTCTGTGATTCTGGCCTATTTTTAGTGCTTTTTCAATTTTCTTTCGTAGTAGTTTTTCTAGCCGTTGCACAATTTTTGTTTGCGGATGGAACTTTTGGTGAAATTGGTGATGCTTCTTTTGACATGTGAATGAGATGACAACAGAGGCTTCAATTGAGTTTCTTATTTTAAAAGAATTAATCGAGTTGCCCGTCATGGTGTGGTGTCTGTGGTGTCATGGTGTCTCTCAAATTCAGAAAACAAAATCAAATACACAACCCACTGCAAATACAACAACATAACGGAAGTGTTTCCAGGGGACACTAAAAAGTGACTGACATGTCTGGGACACACTAATTATAAGAATGTATTCTCAAACCTCTGTGCTTGACTATGCAGTAACTGTGGTAGTCCTGGCCTGACTTCCTGCAGTGTCCTTCACTCTCTGATCACTGAAGCACCAGTTCCTACTGATATTCCTTTGCCAAATCAGAAGCACTTACCCATGAGTTTCCAAGGCAAGGTTATGTAAACAGCAAATTCTTTGTGGTGTCATTTTTTTCAAGGATGGACACTGCACCTTTTGGTCCTGCTGCAGCTTATGCTCAGCTGTCCACCAGTGCCCCTGTGTCCTCTCTGTCTTTCTGAAGTCTCACCATGCTCATGCAGTTATCCTTACCTGGAAATCACAGAGGCAGTGATCACAGATAAACTAAGGTTGTCCTTTGGGGCCTGTATTATTATTATTATTATTATTTTTATATAGTCTATAACCTCCTTGTATTTAATTATACAGCTTCTAAGTAATTGACCCTATTAAGCCCACAGAAGCACATACACTTTGTCTTTAGAGCATTATTGCTCTGCGATAGTTTGAGCGGGAGAAATGTTTTGTTTTTTTCCCCCCATAAACTAAAATATCAGCTTTTTCTAATGAGCACTGATTTATCAGGGTCTGTTATTTCTTTTTGTCTTGACAAGATTTGGATTAGTCTCTCTGTTTATTGATCGATTCTCATCCACCATATTTGTTTATTAATGGCTAAAGTGAATTTTCTTCATCGGACAATCCTATTGGCTCCAGTGGGTGATGTCACTGCCCATCAATGTCTAATTCAGAGGCCATAGCTCATATCAGATGAAGATAGAAACACCAAATCACCTCTAGAACAGCACAAACACATGTAACTTTGTGTTGAGGTTTTCTTTGGTTATTATGGTTTACAGTATTTTTACAGTAGTTTGCTTGTTTTATGAACTACTGTCCCCTTAAAAGTCTATTGGGTGACATACAATTAACTGGCATGAAAAGCACAAAAAAAAAGCCTTAATGCGGTGAGAGTTAAACGTTGAAAGATAAGAGATTTGAATCGTGTAACATTTACTCATATTGCACAGGGGTGTACTTAGGTTTGTTGAATACTGATAATCAGTATTTTATTCTTGCCACTGTCTGTTAGGGCTAATATGTTTGGTAATTGTGAAGGTGTCAGTAGGATCATAAGACTGAAGTCTTAACCCTTCTTACTACCAGAACAATAGGTCCTGGAAATTCATCCTTTTGATCAGCCATGTTTCCAAGTTATAGCTATAATCATGTGTAGCATCCTGTCAGAGGCAGTCCGGTGTCCTGAAAGTCAGCTGGCAGCCAGTGGGTACTATGTTCATCCATGTGTGGGGTCATAATCTCCTATCAGGATGACTGTTCAGTTCAGTTGCTTCTTATCAGAGGCTGGATTTGTCTAGGACAGTAGATTAGTCACACACACAAGCTGTTATCTGAGGAGCTGTTATGATGGCATCACTTCATAGGCCGTGCAATCTAGCATCTCTTGTCCCAATCCTTTGTCATGGCTGTCTGTTAAGCAGGGGTCTAATCCCTGTGTGTGTATGTGTTGTGGCTGCTGAACGTCTCTGCTCGGTCCCTCTCTGCATTCCCACCCTATCGGGAGGGGGGAGGGGTTTTCCTTGAAGTTTCCCCTCCAGATTGTGAGTTCTGGCAGGGGGAGCATGCTGTCCCTGTTCTCTCTCTCCCTGACAGACTCTAGACAAACCTGTTTTCTGTCAGCGCTGCCCTTCACCCAGGGGAAGCCTCTCTTCTCTAGAATGCTTTTTCAAGTGAACTCTGAAGAATCCAGATGTAACCTTTATCTTTAGAAGGTTTTGGTTCACTCACAGAGCTACAAACATTCAGATATGGAGTATGGAGTATGACATGTAACGTCATGTCATTCAAAGATCTGCAGACTCTTATGAGTTAGACCACACACTGACCAGCTGGTGTCAGGTGAAACCCACTGAATTTCCTTTCTCAACTACAACATGTGTGGTTTCACTGAGCAGTGGATGAATAAACGTGCACAAAACATATAGGGATGTGTGTAGTTATAGGTATTTTCACAAGCTTTCAAATATCTCATTAGAAAAGGAGTTTGTTCAGCTATCATGGACTTGGTCCAGTTGTTTCATTAGGACCATGTAATGCAACTGAAAACCCCTGAAGGCTAGTAAGAGGATCTTTAATTATGACATCTGTTTTGTATTATAGTGTGACACGTGTGTTGTGATAATGTTGTAGTGACTTTGAGCTGCTACCAGTGGTGAATTTGACGATTTGCCAGCCCGAATTATTCTCTTCACAAAACTCCAAACCAAAAGTTTGTTTAGTCACTTCAATCATTTATTCTTCAGGTCTGAAGGGATACAGTGATATTTTCTCAAACTTAAAATTTCCACAAAGTAAAATAACCACACCTATGCACACAATTATCCGCAAACGACATTTGTGCCCCCTTATCTCAAGGCTTTTAAGTATCCGGTTCCCTGCATTACATAGCTCCCCCTAGTGCTTGGAGCAAAGCAAGGTGCTGAGTCTGACAGAGCTTGGTGGGACTGCACCTCACTCCTTGGACCTTTTTCTGGTTATTTAGGGCACAAATGTATCAATTGTATCAATATGAGACTGTTGTCAAACCTAGCCTTCTCGTTGCTTTGTTTTGTTACATTATTACAGTGTTAAACAAGTGTTGATGGTGCTGTTTTTGGACGTGCTAACCATTTCACGATTTTCTCAAAATGGGGCCATCATTTAAAAAATGAACAGTATTGAAGAAGACTTGAAACTAGAGACTGAGACCATAAACTCATTACAAAAATGTTTACTGAGCTAATAAATCAAGGGGACAGTAGGGACATTTTCACATAGACTTTAATACAACCAATAGTCACCCCCAATTGTGATTTGATAGAATGCAGGTTAAGGCTACATCTATGTCCATTTTCATATACAGTCCAAGTCTCTCCTAACATAGTCCCCTCACATACCTCATTACCTCAGATGTGTTAGAGTTGCGGCATCAGTCGGTGTTACCAGTATTTCATGGTGTTCAGGCAGACAATGATAACATAAGAAACTCACCGGCAAATTGATGTCATCCGTATTGTTTCCTTATGCAATGTTTGTGTTGTGTACGTTCATACCTATATCAGAACATACCAGAATATCGTTCAGCTCTATCACAGCGGCCTAAATCGTAGTTACACTCACATACGTACACACTTCAGTTTAGAATAACCCTAAATGAGTCAAGTTTGTCTGTGTGTTGTTCTACAGGTATGGTGTAACACCCGAGAACATCATCCTGTACGGTCAGAGCATTGGCACTGTGCCCACCATTGACCTGGCTGCTCGCTATGAATGTGCCGCTGTCATCCTGCACTCGCCGCTCATGTCAGGGCTGCGAGTGGCCTTCCCTGATACACGCAAGACCTACTGCTTTGACGCCTTTCCCAGGTGAGTCAGACATACATACACACCACAGCAACAGTTACCTGTAAAATCCACTGGCTACCAGACCAAAATGCCACTATCTTTGTATACAGTTATCATAGTTACAGGTGTCATTCCTGGTTATGGTGAGATGAGTGGAAAAGGGTGCTCTGCAGTAATGCAACGGACTACCACAGCCATTTCTCTTTCAGAGAAAAGATATTTAATGTGATCTTCATTTACATTTTTTTCCCTTCTTCCATCCATCCACCCATCCATCCATTCATTTTCTGCCACTTATCTGTGGTAGAGGGGTATCTCATTCATCACCCTCTGCACATCCTCCAGCTCCGGGGTTCTCAAAGTCCACAGTGCTGCTGGCACTGTATGCTGTAGGTTGCAAGTGGTTTTAACATTTTGTGGTGTCCAAATACATTGGCACAGGATTCCTCTGAGCCCCACGGCTAAGCTGTGCCGGGACGGTGAAATGTGTGTGGCTAAATTAGGAGTGTGTATGTAGGTACAGGACTGTTTACAGCACTGAAACAGAGTGGAGGAGATCGATAGACTGGCAGACAGAAGACTAAGTTTGGTTTTCTTTGCTCATTACTTTCTTGGTTGTAAAAAGTAAATGGCGCCCTGATTCTACTTCACAGAGAGAGAGAGAGAGAGACAGACATATATCCAAAGCACAAATGGCTGTTTGTGCCTGTCTACCCCTGCAGATTAATTAATATGAATAAATAATAAACTTTGCTTGGCTTTAACAGTCATGTAATTGTATTGTGCTCTGGGGTCTGTTCGTGTGTGAGGTGTGTTTTGTTTTCAAATGTCTCTAAAGGTTTACTGTTCACAAGCACTTCTGTGTAAATAACATGCTGTGGATATTCCACATTGTTTCCAAAGCTTGTTGGGAGCCCGGGGCTCTGTCTGAACCAAAACCAGTGCCACGTGGTTCTCCGTTAGAGTGTGCTGCTGTCAGGTGACCACCTTGAGACACCCTCTGTTGGCCCGAGTCTTGAGCTGGAATATGGACGCCACAGGCATTCCATGTGATGGCTAAAAAGTGATTATAGCTGCATGGTTTAGGTTGGTACTGTGGAACAACTGGGGCGAGATATTGCCACTGATTTCCCGAATAGATCCGATTCACAAGGTCCCGATTTGATTCAATTCGGTATTGATTCAGTTACATATATTTCATTTACAATGCCAATTTCTCATGAATATCAATGAGATGAGATCAGAGAATTAATGATGCAAAATGTTTCTCTAAATATTAATGTTTATTTAATGAATGGTGAAATTGCAGTTTGTTTATTTCTCTTACTCTTACTTACTCATTACGCATACTATGGTGTTTAAGAAAGGTATTTAAATTTCAACTGGATTGCGCAAACTGGATATTTTATTTCATGTGGTTCAAGTGTGCTCCACAGCACACACAGCCTATGCTTATAACACGATGCTCAAACATCCACAGGAGACAGTAAAAGACATACATTAAACACAACACACGGGCACTGGTACTGCATCATCAAAGCTTCCACAAAGGTTTATCCTGGATGTGCATGGTGGTCCTTCCTGACTCAGGACTCCTTCACATGATGTTAGAATCACATGGCCCATTTGATAACCAGCTCTACAGGTTAGTTCATTCCCACCTTTCTTAGTTTTCGAGCTCATTTTTGCTCCCATGATGAACTTGTGGGTCCGTGCTGCACAACAGTCCCAACACAAAGGCCACAGCTTTATCCTTATTTGGCAGCTTTATTCATATGCACCCCAATTTTTCTGCAGGTATTGTCATGAGTTGTGATAAAGGAGGAACAGGCTCTTATGATACTGAGAAGTTAAATAACTAATAATGACAGAAAAAGACCACCAAATACGAAGTGATTGAATTTACAGGCCTCATGCTACAAAGTAATGGCTTACAGAGATTTTCTTTGGAAGTGCTGTTCATTTCAAACCTGTGGCTGCAGATGGTATGTCTCATCACGCTTGCTCAGGGTCAGCAGAAGGAGCATGCTGTTACTGCATATTAAGTGTTGTTAAAGTAGGATGTTGGGGTGGATTGATGATTTTAATCAGTTACATCAGTTAAATGTTAATAAAACAGTAGAATGCAGCAATTACTAAGCCAGGCAGCACAGTGTTTCTCTGATTAGACAAAGTCAACTGGGCTGGTTCACACAGCTGCTAAACCCACGGGAGGGAGGGAGAGAGGGAGAGGAAGAGAGGAAGGGAGAGCGAGAGAGAGAAAATGAATACAACTATCAGCAATAGAGTCACAGGGCATCAAGTTATACACAAATAATCACAATGTTACACATTACACACATAACAGTGCGTCACAAGCGTCTCAGAGGTAGAACTCGGTGTAAACTGAGTATCTTAACTAATTAAGCAGATCCTATCCCAGCCAAAATGTGGCAGAACTCCAGAGGCGCTCCGACCAGTGAGAAGGTGTCAGGAGATGGCGCTCCTTCAAAAACCGTTCTGTGGGAAGAGATTTGAAGACAATTAAGCAAGAGTTATTTCAGTAACTGACTTGCATGATGCATATGCAAACATGTTGCTTCAGCACAAACTGATATCCTCATTACACTGGCTTGGAGCAGGAAGATTTAAATACAACAGTGATTCTGACAGAAGCAACAACTTAGGCAGGTGGCAGACTTTACCATACTGAGATCACGAGAGTAATTCTAACAGTACTGAGCACTGCAGACTACTCAGGTCTCTACACCGCCGACACCAGAGCGGGAGGCATATTGTATGTATGTATGTACCGTTCATCCCATTCTCTTGGATGCCATATCTCAGTAGATTTGGCACCAACTAGGACTCAAGAATGAATTGATTGATTGAACCGATTTGATTTTAGTGGTCAAAGGTCAAAAGTCAGTGTCATAGATATCTCATGAAACACTTTTTAGTCATTACTCAGAACTTTCCACAATCATGATTCAATTTCACACAAATGGTTAATATTTTATGACTGAACAGGAATGTAATCCAATACTAGTCCATTGGTGGAGGGATACAAGGTGGTAATTCTAGTTAATTTAGTTGCAGCAGCACATAATTCACTGCACATTACCACAATAATACTAGTACTAATTAGTTTTAAGTGTTACCTTCTTAGGCAATTTCATTGTTTCTGAGCCACAGAAGCTAGACAATTTATTCTTTGTGTGGCAGATACAGTTTTGACCTTGAATGTTGTCGCCTCTGAATCTGGTTCATGATCAGATGAGACCTCCAACAAAGGTTTGGTCAGCAGAAAGCATCTCACCCAGTAGCTTAGTAAGTTTACTCTAAGAAAGATGTGATTATTTTGGCAGATATTGTTGGAATGATCATTTTCACTGAGAAAAATTGTAAAAAAGAATATGATTTATAGGCTGGAGCATCTGGACATCCACTATGCTTACAATGCTAACAATAATTCTAAAAATCCACAACAATATTGTGACACATTTTACCTTTTATCAAAAAAATGTATCTCCTGTCATTTGGATATTGCACTTTATTATTATTAAAATAATATGTAATATATAAATAAAGTTTACACACATGAATCAGAGCAGGACAATAGCAAAGAATAAAACTCAATACTCCACCAAAACGCCACAAGGGAAACACAAGGATGATTTACATAATAATTATAATAATAAAAAATCTGTGTTTAACCAATGTTAAAACCAGTAAGAAGCCTAGCTGCTGTGTTTTGAACTAGTTGGAGGAGGGACAGAGAGCTGTAATTCATGCCAGAGAGGAAGGAGTTGCAATAATCCAGTTTTGGGAATATGAAAGGATGAATGACCTTTCCTTGGTCCGATTGTGTGAGGAATGACTTGATTTTTGCAATGGATCTTCTTTGGACGAAGCAGAACTGGACAACTTTTGAAATGTGGTGCTTAAAGGTTAAGTATCAATCAAAGATCACAGCAAAATTTCAGGCAAAGTGTTGAATATTTGTAGACCAGGGATCAAGAGCATTCTGAATGGGAGAGATGGTGTATAGTGGGTTAAATAGTATAATTTAAAATGTTGAATTATGAAATTGTCGGGAGTTTTGTGCCACCCAAGAGTAAACGTCATGTGGGCATTCTACAAAAACAGCTAGGCTTTCTGGGCCCTCAGGTCTTAGTGGAAGGTATATCTGTGTGTCATCTGCATACAAGTGGGAGGAGACCTTGTGGTATCTTACAGAAAGCATCCAGTGGTGCCGCAATGCAACAACATCCAACCACCTTGTCTTGTGAGGCCCCCGGTTGGTTACAGGACCAATTGCCACAGACTTGTCATACAAAATGCTCTGCCTCCTAAACTGGGCTCCAGTAGTTGATAGCTGAAAAACAATTAAAAACCAATTCATAACTGATATCGTTGCTGCAGGGACAGAGGACACAGACACGAGACAGGGCAGCAGTGGGAAGATATTTACACCATTAGTGGGAAAGTGAGAAATACCCACAATCTGTTCTAGTGTCATTTATTCCCATTGCTGCTCAGTTAGCCTTGTGTCCCTGTCTCTCCTCCTGTCTCCTCCTCCTACCTAAATATGTGAGTGGGTTCCTACAGTTATGACGGTGCTCTGTGGCTCTGGACTCTGGACTCTCATGATTCCCCATTTTTCTAGTTTTTAAGGTTAATATGAAAAATAATTTAATATTGAAAAATCATAAATCTTCTTGTACCTCAGTTCTGCAGTCGAATATGGTTTTCCATTTTTGGTTAATATAATACAGAGCTGCTAACACCCCCTAATCTCTCTCACATCAATCTCTCAAAACTCACGCCAAATAAGAGGAAGCCTGAGAGATGGTCTGGTCTTCCAAAAATCACGTTGTCTTTAGAGCATTATTGCTCCACAATGGTTTCACGTTGTATGTGCATGACATGCACAAACGCTTTCCATTAGCATTTAAGACTAGGCCGAATGTTCATCAATAATTACCTGAAATCAAAAAGCTTAACAAGCCAGTACCAGGTATCCTGTCATCGGTGCTGTCCATGGTCCTGATTTGCTGTGTGTCAATACCTGCAATAAAAAGCATGAAACAATATAACAACATGGCTACATGGACAGTCCAGTCAACAGTAAAAACACAGGGAGAGAACAGGGTGTGTATTTCACTGGCTCTACATGAAGAGGGAAATGGAGGCCATACCGCTGTCTTTTATGGTGGTAAAGTGGTCAATAACAATGTCCTAGAATTACCCACAGGCCCTTATGTTCTCCACTACAACAGTCAGTGTAGCGAGTCAGTCCTGTTCACACATGTCCCTCAGAGACACTATTGTCCCTTTTAGACAGGAGTGCTGTGCTGGTGGCTGGAGCAGCACATAGACCTCAGAGAGTGTGCCCTGTGGGCCATCCTCAATAAGAAGCTCTACTGATGACTTTGAGACAACATGTTGATGTAGAGCATGTGCAGCTCATTTCTCATCCAGCTCCTCTAAATTGCCTCTGTTTGAGCTGCCAGCGGCCTCATTGTGTCCCCTCAGTGCTTGTTCTTGGCGAGCAAGTCACTGGGCTGCAACAGTGAGTCTCATCAGAATATCCTGGTTTTTCTTCAGCTCTTCATTGTATGTCTTTGAGCAGATGGTCCTGTCATTCCTGATGTCATTCCTGATGAGTCCAGACAGCCTCAATTTCAGAGTACAGAGTACCACCTGTCACCTTTTGATTTACCGTGCCTCTCTGTTGCCCTTGATGGGTTGGCAAGGTCGATGAATCCAGTGGTGGCCCAAGGATTATTCACTGAACACAAATCCTTGTCAAAAAGGAGCACTACCAGCAAGCCTCTCTATGTTGTCCTCATCATCCTTACTGAAAGTCAGGATCGCTCCTCTCCGTGCTGTCGTCAGGTCAGTCAAACATTGTTAACAGTAGGCTAACAGTGATAGCATGCTATACTTGGTGTGAGGCCACAGGGAGTTGGCTAATCCTGGCAAAGTCCTGACTACTTACATTGTGGCAGAGCCATGAGGACAGGGAGACGGGTTAACCCGTTGGTTCACTTTGAAACTAAATACTGTTTTTAATCTCACACTGATTTACTCAACAGAGGCTCTTTCAACCAACTCTATATTAATTGAGCCTGTGCCTCAAGTTTCCAGCAGGTCATTGGTTACTAAGTAACATTGTGATAGTGGTAAAAATTTCTCAGAACTGAGTGAAGTTAGATTATTGAAAGCATAGAGGGGCCTTCTCAGCATCAGATAATTGCTTGACTAAAGGTTCCTAAGGATCATTACATAGAACTCAACACTATTTAATGATACCCCTTTCCACCAATATTAGCAGATATACCAGGGTTTTTAAACAAACTGTGAGGAACAATGTCATCACATACAGTTATGTCACAAAAGCATGCATGTGCGCACACACACACACACACACACACACACACACACACACACACACACAGTGGAGAGAGAGACTGCTCCCAACCACTGTACAAACTGGTAACACGGATCTGTCTCATCTCATTCCCGGGCTGGTGTTCCTCTAAAAGTGTTGCGGCCTTTGTATGAGCTGCTTTGATCAGTGATCAGTTTTTATATTGAATGATCAACAGTGGGTAGGCCTTGGTCATCCCCGGCCCTACTGCTTCCCTGGTCCATGGTCCCAGTATACTACCGAGTTAAGGGGACTGACCAACTGCTGAACCAGCTGCTTTAACAAAACACCCTTTGGATCTCCCAATCACACTCACAGATGATCAGTGTCTTGGATAGTTTCATTGGTGGGGGAAAAAAAAAATCCCCAGTCATGTCATGTATTGTTAAAAATGACTTATCACATTGAGATTCGTACCTGTATCTTTATGAACAATATGATGTGGTACAGCCTGATGATACAAATAACAATTCTTATCTTCTGCTGCAGGTTGTTGTTGTTGTTTCTATTTGTCAACATTAATTAGACTGATACTAAAAACTGCACAGTTTCATCTTTCTAATCCAGCTAAAGATAATTAGACCTCTACATTGAACCTATTAGTTTTTTGGTTATTTCTAACTTTAGTTATTTGTAAATGTTGAATGCTAAATGTAATTATATTTTATGAGGGATTGTGGTTTTCTAAGCAGATTAGATATTGGAAGAAAATGTTATCAAACCACGGCTCAAATATTCAGTTATCTATTAGCCAAATTTGTTGCCTGTCTTTTTGTCACTTCTCTGTTTGTTCTGTAGAGCTGTGAGCTCACATTCATACAAATGTTGTGAGCGATAATACGCATGTTTGACGGCCACGTCTGTAATAATTTAGTGTGTACACCCCAGTTGTGAAGCAAACAGGATAATAGTTTTATTTCATCTGGAATGAAATTAGCTTGTTATGATTTCCCTACATTAATCTTCCAACTAAAGCACTATCAGAGCAGCAGGGCCCCACTAAGGCTGAACTGCTACACCTAGGTATGGGTGAGGATGATTAGTGAAGAATTTGTATGCATGACAGGGACTTGGTCTTTGCACACTTCCATTCAGACCACAAGACAGAGCTGATCATTATTGAAGCTTTTAAGCCTAAGGAAGTGTATATGCGTCCATAAAATCGCAACGTCTGTAGGTCGTTATTGCTCTGTGAAGGTTTGAGCTGGAGACATGCTGTTTTTTTTCTCCTCAGCCTAGAGAATCGCTTTCTATCAAGCCCCAATTTGTTTGTGTGCAGCAATTTCTCTGGTCCGTCCCCCTGTGAACAAATTAAGGTCAGATTTCAGTCTGAGCCTTCGACTGGTGCATTCCTTCTTATCTTCTGTGTGTTTGTCCATCGATTCTCATCCGCCATCTTTGCTAGTGACGTCTAGAGACGTCTCTACATGGGACACTCCTATTGGCTCCAGTGGGTGATGTCACAGCCAATCAGTGTCTCATTCTGTCAGCTGCTTGTCTAGTCATCTCTAGAACAACACAAACACGTGTATAACTTTCTGTGTTGAAGGTTTCTTTGGTTGTTAAGGTTGTGCTGAGTGTGTGTGTGTGTGTGTGTGTGTGTGTGTGTGTGTGTGTGTGTGTGTGTGTGTTACTTAAAGACATATCTATGCCTCTGTGTTATTGTCTTTGGAACCAGACAATGTTTCCACTCACCAACCCTCCTATATATCTGGGAGTTTACAACTAGGACTCAGAGTAGAGCTGAATAACACAGTGTGTTATTACGGGGCAGTTTCAATAATGAAATATCATTGGGTATATTTTGACTAATTCACCTGTTGTTGCACCTCCAGTCCCACTGTGATCTTCAGAGTCTGTGAGCCCACTGTGAAGTGCTCAAACTCCGACTGGGAAATCCCCCATAAGTCTGTTATTGTTTAGAGAAGCCACCATCAGAAACTCTCAACTGTGTTAGCTTGGAGAGCTCAATCACATTGCTTCCTAGATGCCTGAAGACGCTGCTAGCCTGACTGTAATTCAAATCCATCTCAGCCCTGCTGTGATCAACAGCACCATCTGCACTTTGTGGAACGAGGTGAGAAAATAAAGTGGTGGAAACAGGACCACGGGGTCAGGGGAGGCATTCTCATCACTTTTTCTGCTCTGTGAATTTCATCAATTGATGCTAAAGATCAGATCATCTCTGATGGGGATGCTGGGCTGATGGACAGTGTGTGTCAGTGTACATATCCTGTAGCTTTTATATGTTTTTATCAGCTGTTATTACATCCTGGATTGTATTAGTTAGTTTTAAACTTTGATGCTTCGAGCTTTCTCAGTCTGTGCTCTTTAACTTTTAGCCATCAGCCATGTGCCCAGGTACTGTCACAATTCAAGGTCCACATTTACACTACGTACATGCAATGCAAATGCAAAGACGTGTTCTTGACCTGCCTATTTTATTAAAAGGTCACATATGTTACACTTCTCCAGGGTTTTGTTTGAAGTGTTGATATCCATAAGAAGATGCTGCTTTGTTGTGACGTCACAAAGTTCCAGAAGTCGTGACAGTTGGTTTTAAGGCTCAGTTTCTGAAAACAGGCTGTGAGCGTTTCTCTGTGGACTGAGACCTTTGATACTTTCATGGTATTAATATAAAACCTAGAGCTGCTTTATAATCAAAGAGCACATGGAAATCTCCCAGCATACATTTTCCATCTACAGATTGAGTTTTACTCAGTGGAATGTAGATGTTCAAACTTTTGGGAGTTCTCATCAATATTTGCTGACAAGTTGAGCATTTTATTTTTGACCACATCACCAGGAAGTAACAGTTTTAACTCTTTCAGACCCACATTAAGGCTTTTCTTTTCTTTTAAGTCTCCACATATTCAGAATCAGCACAACCTTGGCTAATTATATGTCACTAATAAAGACTCTGTTCACTGTGACGGGGATAATAGCTCATAAAACAAGAGAAAACAAATACAATTTTTCCTTATTTTCTAGATAAAAACACTGTAAAGAACACTTCAACAGAAAGTTACACGTTTTTATGTGTTTCTAGAGCTGATTTGAAGTTTCTCTCTTTATCTGATCATAAGTTCTCCTCATTCTTTTGAGCAGTAATGATGAAAAATCAGCTCCAAGCCTCTAATGCTCTAAATATCTGTTGTGAGTTTGGAGCTCAACTTACCTACTTCAAACTCTTTTGAGTTGAGTTCAGCCACACCTGCTCTGTGCAGAGGGAGAACCTCTGTTTTCAACAAGTCAAGATAGTAAGAATAAAAAATATTTTAAATATAAATGGTCAGAATCAGACGGGGGCTGCTTCTTCCTCTTTGCATGAGCTCGCCTGTCTCTCTCACTCATTCTTAATCTCTCTCTGTCTCCACAGTATTGACAAAGTGTCCAAGGTGGCATCCCCAGTGCTGGTGATCCATGGTACAGAGGATGAGGTCATTGACTTCTCTCACGGTCTTGCCATGTACGAGCGCTGCCCCCGTGCCGTCGAGCCCCTGTGGGTGGAGGGAGCTGGCCACAACGACATCGAACTGTACGCACAGTACCTAGAGAGGCTCAAACAGTTCATCTCCTTCGAGCTTCAAACCTCCTGAGAGGGAGCTCTGCCATCGGGCCAGGGTTCATCTCAACACGCTCAAGAAGCCTCCTCCTTATCATCTCCCAACTTCCTCTCTTAGCAAAGGGGGCAGGACTGGAGTAAACTGATCACACCATTCCCCCCTACCCTAGGGGCCATCTCAGGGAGGGAATGCGTAGTGGACTGGAAGAGGAGGTAGTTTTAGATTGTTGAGGTGCAGCTGAGTGTAAGACCAGTCCCAGAAGGTATGTAGCTGTGGTTTAAAACGTAGTGTCCCTAAAACCTGGCTGTTGCTCCGACATGTGGACCCAGTTTGCCAATGAGCCCAGGCCTAGACAGTGTTTGCACTCGCTGCTCAATCTGGATTGATTTCCCCCCCCCATCTCTTGCCCTTCGTTCCCTCTCCCACTGACTCTTCCTCACTTTTCCAGCGTTGGTGTCTCTCACTGTGAGCTCCATTCTGTCACATCTTCTCCCCCTCCTCCCCCCGTTTTCCCTTTGACTGAGGGTCTTTAAGCTTGATTTTTTTCTATTGTTTTATACCAGGTGAAGATCAATTTTGCACCTTGAGATAAAATTGAAGTTTTTTACTTTTTATGTGTTTTTAAGTTACCATTCAGGGTTGATTAAACAGCTGCACTTTTAATGTGCAGACATTTTCAGGTAATGATTTTTTTTTTTTTTTTGAAGATGTGCGTTGATGATTTTTTTTTTTTTTTTTTTTGTTAATGACATTCCATATTTTTCTTAATTGCAGTTCGAACTGTTGCTTGCTTGTTTAAAAGCTGTAAACCAGATTGCACCCTGCACATCTGGCACATCTGTGTAGCTGTGATCTTTGTTGTCCTGGTGCATGCTTTCACATTCAGAAATGTACAACATGCCTTGCTTATTGGCTCATAGATAATATAATTCTGGGACAAAATGACTCAAGTCCTTGAATAATGTGGAGCCTCTTAGCATGAAGCATCATCAGGACTAGAAATGCTAACATTTAGAGTAGGGTTATCTATTAGCTATTGAATTTACCAGAGGACCTGAATGATTGGTCGACTGCTGATTTTTTTCAACCTATGCTGCTGATTTAAACACATCTTGACATTTCAGCACTTGGTGAAGCCATTGTTGAATCGGTGAATATCCCAGATGCTGGGTAATATAGCAGCTTACCTCAGTGGAAGAGAGCAGCAGGTATGAGGACTGTGCTTTGTTAACTGGAGATCATGTGCTAATATGAACACAATCCACTCATAACTGTAAACTGCAGCTGGGGACTGTGGTCCTGGGTTCATCTGCAGACAAAGGAGACACTTAACTCCAACCCCTGCTCCATGTGAAGATATTGAAAGTGAAGGGCATGTATTTAATTTATCAGACATTTCACACTACAGATAAAGCCTTATGTTTGTAAACATTTCACCCAGACATTCCTGGTGACTACACGGGGGCTCTCGTGATCTTCAGGTGAACTGACAACTGCTGCTACTCATCAGAGGAATCTCGTCGCTCGTGTCAAAGACAGTTTGGGAAAAACTGAAGTGACTGCACGGTACTAAAACCAAACTCCACCTGACCATCCTCACCCTCTTTTGTCAGCCACGTGTTCCTGCCTGCAGCAGGAGAGGAGTCAGCCAGGGATGCCCTCCTTCACCAACACTGCTGCTGAGCCTCCTGGTTGTCTTGAATAAGAGCAGACATCTGAAGGAACCGTGAAGGGGAAATGAAAGGTGGAAGTCAGCAGCTCTTGTAGTTGTGGACATTTCACCTGTATTTTAATGATTTGATCTTTGCCCTCGTCAGTGACTAAATCAGTACAACACTAACAATGACGTTTGAGTCACACCAAAAAAAAAAAAAAAAAAAGCAAAGCAAAACACTTGCATTGAAGTAAATGGTGAAACTGTTTCCAGAGGAAGATTGTGTTTGAGGAATGTTTCCATAGCAACTTGTGATGATCGTTGAACTGACCTGTGTATTAAAGTATATAAAGTGGTTTGTCAGTTAGGTATGAATGTTTTCTGAGTATAGATACTGTGGGCCGATGCTTTGGATGATGAGCCCTTGATCATCTCTAGTATATTTCCTCTCGCTCTTTTTTTTTTTTTTTTTTTTTTTGTGGAAATGAAGACCCTGATCATTGTTTTGATACTGACTTTTTACAAGGCTTTCCAGTCTAAATGTTGATAGTTTTACACTGTCTCTGAAGCTGGTTTGTTTGATAATCCTATGTAATGGTATACTTCAGTATCTCTGTACATGTTGGCCCTCACACAGGGTTGTCTTGTCTCATTGGTTGAACACTGGATTCACGATATGCAAATGAAAGTCAGATGAAGATTCTAGTAGAGTCAGATTTTGTTATAGTGTAAAACAGATGAAATAAGCCTTAAATATGCCATGAAACAGATTGTTGTACATGTGATGGTTGTCAAAGAGGCAGCCCAGTGGATGTTTTAATGCTTATCATGGAATAAAGGATGCATGGAAGGGTGTGTTGTACCTGACTATTTCTCTGCATTAGAGGGATTTTTGGTGCACTCATACTGGATGCGTGACAGTTGTGTTGTGGCTGCTGCCAGCTCTGTGTCTCTACATAGATATTACAGGATACCTGAATGTTGGATTAAATTAATTTCTGATTTATTCTTGACACAAAGTCTCTCTTAAATGCGACTGTCACTACATACAGCTGCTAAAATGGTTTTAAAAAAAAATGTTTTTCCACGTCTCACATATCAAATTCTGCCTAGACACAGACTATATTATATCAGCACACAGGTTGAAATATTTTCAATCCATATGAAAGTGTTCATTAATACTGTCCCTCACAGCAAGAAGGTCCAGGATACAAACCAAGTCTCAACCCATTGGGACGTCACCCATTGGTTTGTGAGCTGCTGTTTTGAAGTCTGCAGTTTGTAATTTGGCCATCGTCAATCTTGTTTTTTTTTAAAACTGAATAAACCATATTTGGAGGAGAAGGTGGAGCTGAGGAGGAGTGAGGGGTGGATCTGACCTGCTCTGTTCTCTATCCTGATTGTGTGGTACAGTCTGTCAATCACACAGTAGCCACGCCCTAATTCATCCCCTGCTTTATGGTCCATTTTAAAATGAACATCATGTTGTATTGAAGAATTGAAACTAGTGACTGAGACCATAAACTCATTTGGTACACGCGGTGTAGCTGTGGTGACGTGTGTCTCACAGCATGAAAAAAGGTAACCATTTTAGCAGCTGCATGTGGAACACAGAGACATCTCTCAAAAAAACAAACCCACAAAGAGAAACTGAACGTTCAGTAAGTCTATGCAAAGAGACAGAGCTGGCAGCTGGTGTACAGCTGTTCCAGGACCTGTTACAGGTCCAATTCTTTTTTGAAAAAGTAGTTTATAACATGCTTTTGGTTTTATTTATCAAATACTTTGAGTTTATATCAATCTCAATTGTTGCAACTACTGTTAGTGCAAAGATATTTTTCATAATTTTATCAGTAAATCATTTGTGGGTTTCCACATACAGTTTCTGTCTGTGTTTACAGGAGCGTCAGTGAGAATTTTAAGCTCCTCCAGCACCAAGGTTCTAATGCACTTGGTGCTGCTCTGGGGTCAAATTATTCATATCATTCATATTTAGGCTTGTGAAATTTTGTTCAGAGATAAGTTCACAGCCTGCAGTTGTATATCACTTTTTGTGTACATGTAAAAAATAATTGTGTGCACATAATCGGAGGCAGATATCGGAACTGTAAAATAAAATATACAAATTCTCACACATTTTGAATGTGTAATAAACTTTTAAAATGTTTTGTGCATGTGTGAAAATGTTTTCTGCACACAGATATAATTAGTGAAAACATTGCTTAGCAGTTGCAGCAGTTTGTGTAGGTGTAATTAAAATTTGTGCAGGATTTTTTCTAAAGTACGTTTTCTACCTGTACACGTGACACTGAAGTTACAAGTGGGAATTTTGACTCTATATTTTTTACCTGGGCGTGACAGTGTGAAGCTGCTGAGGAGTGAGGACCATCGTAATTTACGGTAAACTTTTGTGTTAAAGTATAATCTTAGTGGCTAATTGTTTATATGCCCACATTAAGCAAATACAGTGACGACTAACAATTAATGTTTTATATTGTTAGTTTACAGCGTGTAATCTGTCTGAGGGCTGTGACTCATACAGGCTACGAAGGGTAAAGCATCGTCTTTCTTCTCCATGCAGGTTGCTTTGCGGAGTTCAGCCTGGACAGGGCGCCAGTTTATTGCAGGCAAACAACCCTTCACGCTCACTCAAACAATTTGGAGTCACCAGTTAACCTAACCTGCGTGTCTTTGGACTGTGGGCAGAAGCTGGAGAACCTGGAGGGAACCCACACAGGCACAGGGAGAACATGCAAACTCCACACAGAAAGGCCCGGTGTTCAAGCCCAGAAGTTTAAGTTTAAGCTCAGAACAGTGTTATTGATGAATGTGTGTTCTACCATTTAAATGAATGGGCAGTTCAATGTTATGTGAATGTGTCAAAAATATGTATTTTTTCCACATCCTGTTCATTTCATCATTGATGGCGGCTGAAGCATTTAGAGGAGTCCCAAAGACTCTGGCTGAGGCTGGTAAGATAGTCTTAAAACATATAGGAAGACCAGCAGCCTGTTACTCATCATTAACAGAGGAGAGTAAAAATAACCCAGGTTTCTTTTCAGCCTGTGGCCGTCTGACAGAGTCTGCTCTAATGATCCATGCATTCCTATAGCCTCAGTGGTAATGGCCTCATGAGCTTCTTTAAAGATAAAACTCTATTAGACACTTTTTGCCCATCAGCCTTCACCAACTAACTTCTTGGACTCCACCCCAACTATAGACTGCTTCAGGATGTTTTAACCTTCGAAACCTTTTCTTTACTCGATATGAACAGTCTGTCGTTACGAACAGGCTGCGTGACACTTTCCTTTAAAGAAGTTGTATTTAAACCTCCTCCTAAAGAGCCTGCTCTTGATCCAGATGTGTTTTTCTACCATAGGCTTATATTTAAGCCTCCCTCTCTCTCAAAGACAGAGCCATCACTATTCAGTGCTGAGGGTTTTCAGACAGGAATGAGATGCACCAGAGACAAATGACCTTCTAATAGCATTGGGACAAAGGACTTGTCTCTACTTGTCTTGTAAGATCTTAGTGCTGCATTAGATACCATTGACCACCACATCCTATTTTAGATACTGGAACATTTAATTGGTCCCTCCAGACTGCTGGGAAACTTTCTATGATGCACCGAGCTCTTCTCTCCTCCTGGAGAATCACAGTGTTGGATTATCTGACTGAATCCACTTCACAATTGTCTTAAATGTCAACAAACAGATTATCTTTTTTTCGACAAAGAGGAATGAACTCCTCTCTGCTCTCTCCACTTCCAGCTCACCAAACTGTCATAATTACACCTCTGATGCACTTTAACTCTCTCCCAGCCGGGACTCACCCTTTCCTTTACTACACCCTCAGTTTGAGACTGAATTCCTACATACGTATACTTTCACACACAAACCCTTTAAATTACAACAGACACTGATAGAAATTAGGGCTGCTTTAGAACAAGTTATACATCATTGTAAATCTTTGTTTGGATAAAACGTTTTCCTTGTTTTAAGGAAAGGTGAATGAACTGAAGTAGTTTTGTTGAAGCATTTTTCGGAAAATGTTTTGGATGAAATAGGCCACGCTCAAAACTTAACGTATTATTTGACTTGAATTATACTTAATATGAGTAGTAATATATTTCCTATGGGTTAGGACTGAAATTATCTTTACAATGAATTTATTTTGTAGTGTAGAAAAATGCAACCAACCAACCCCCAAAGACGGACTTAATTGTCTGTCTGGCGCCAAATTTTTGATAATTATAGTAAATTTAGGACTTAAATTACACAACAGTAAGTCTGTGGTCTAAGAACACTCTCGCCCTTGGATGCTTATGGGAAACAGAGACTCTGACAGGACTGTTTCTTCTATACAGTATATAAAAGTGGGCAAAGACACCGGGGCTGAAAAGTGAAGCCAATGCTGAAGTTCTTTAAACCTTTATTCAATCTAATGACCATCAGGGGGCGACTCCACTGTTTGGTAAAAGAAGTCAGATTGTATTAAAGTCTATGTGAAAATGTTCCTACTTCTCACTTGATTAATTTGCTTAGTAAATGTTTTCCTTATGAGTTTATGGTCTCGGTCTCTAGTTTCAAGTCTTCAACATTTAGAGAAAAATAAACCATAAAGCAGTGTATGTTGACATGTTTCCTCAGCGTGTGTGACAAATTGTTGAATAGTCAAAGTTCCTTGATACGGCTACAGCTCAGTGGTGTGTGCACTCTCAAGTAGGGCTGAGCAATAGACAAAAAAAATTTGACAGATATATTTTTGACAGATATTTTTTCAATTTGGTTTTGCACCCTGATCTCCCAGAATCCCTGGACAGTTCATTTTAGTAATTGTAAATAGCTCTGACCTCTGGCTCTGTCAATCCCCATCCTTAAAAAACCCAACCTAGATCCTACCTCTCTGGAGAGCTCTGTCTCAAAGCTTCCATCAGTCCTCCTAGTCTGGCTTTCAATGTTTCCACAACACCGAGACTGCTCTTCTTAAAGTTTTCCCTGACCTTATATTAGCTGAAGATGTTGGTGATTGCTCTCAGTTCTTTTGTACCTTGGCGATGCTTTTGACACAGTACATCATAACATACTCACTGAAAGGGGCTGAAATCACTGATGTGGCCTTAAAATGTGTCGATGGCTGCCTCATTTTCATCCACCATAAACTTAATCTGTGGTGTCCCCCAGGGCTGGGTCTCGGCCCCATTTATTTCCAATCTATGTGCTCCCTCTCAGTGACATCATCCACAAATATATTATCCAGTTTAACTGTGTGTGTGTGTGAATGTGTGTGAGTGAGTAGCTGTCTGCCTGTTGTTTTTCCAGTTGTTCATAATTGTAAATGTAAATAATTCATAATAATTAATTCATAATTCTGATGACAGACTGATCCCTGATCTTTGTGCTGAGATTGCTTGAGGATCCACAGATTTTAATGCCAAAATCCTGTCCACCAGACTGACACCAGTTTCCTTAGTAACAGTTTAAATGTGATCAAATAAAGTAAGTGTTGTTTAAAACTGACTCTAAAGCAGCAGAAACAGCCCACAGTCTGAAAACTTCAGAAGACTTCACCTCCATCACTGTCCTTTTAGTCAGCTCATCCACTCCTGAAGAGAATAACAGAATACATATGGTCTCCATTTTCTCCTATCACAGAAGTCTTGCTCATAAAATAACTGCAGTGAACATCACAAATTCATGATGCATGTCAGCTCTGTCCCATTTCAGGCTCGGCTTCTTTGAGAGTGAGAATCAAATCAATCATGTGGAAGCTGTGCAATGCTTAAAATCCTGCAGATACACGCCATGAGCTTCAGTTAATGTTCAAATCACATATCAGAATTAGTTCAAATGTGATCTCCGTGACTTTGACTGTGACATGATTGTTGGCGTCAGACTGGTTTGACTGTTTCTGAAGCTGCTGACCGCTGAGATTTCTTCAGATTAGAGCCAAAACACATCCAGTGAATGGAAACACCTTGTTGATGAGGTCTGAGGAGAATGACAGAAAGGCTACAGTAACTCAGATAACAACAGCTGTCTGACTGACAGAATGAATGACGGACTCACTGACTGCTGACTGCTAATATTTCCGCCACTGGTGGCTGTATTTAGGTGGTATAAACCCTCTGTGTGTGGACCATGTATGGATGCTGACCCAGGGCTTAAGGCTACGCCTCTCAGTCTACCAAGCTGCTCTGGTTTCCTGGGAACTGCAGGCAAGAGGAGGAGCATTTCCACGACACTGAGCCTCACATTCATGGCTTCAAATAAACTGCTTTTATTACATGTATCAGAGGAATGACCATCGGACACACATGGTTGGAGCTCTCATGTCACACACGTCACATGTTGCCCATCAAAAGTCCATTTCTGTCAAGAGATAATTCATCCATATCTGCTAAAGAAACTAGCAGATCTAAACAGCAGCACCAGCAACAGGAAAACAAGGCAATATGTTGATCGCAGCACAGGTTCAGTCCACTGAAATGCTGGATGGCTTTAAATTTGAAATGGTTACAGGAAGTGTTGCATTTGTATTATTATCACTTATTAGCAATACTAATCAACACCTAATACATCTGTGAGCAACATATCAAACAGATATGGAGGAGTTAGACATGATGCCTCTGCCTCTAATAAAAGTCTATTACCTTCTAAATTAAGATAGAAGGAAAGATAGCCTTTAGTCTTTAAAAATCTGTAATAATAATCTGTCTTTAAGAATGGACATAGACTCTGGGTCTATATAGTAAAGCCAGTGGTGAAGATCCTTAAACCTTCATTCTATCTAATGACCATCACAGGGGGACTCTGCTTGGTGTAAAAAGATGTCAGATTGTATTGATGTCTATGTGAAAATGGCCCTAACTTCTTCTTCAATACAATAATATCACAGTTAAGGTGAATTACGGATGCACATCACTAACCATGCTAGCTAGCTAGTGCTAGCATTCGCTGATAACTTTGGCATGTGTGTGGAGTTTTGACACAATGATTTCAGTGTGTAAGTCATTATTAAACTGAAATAACAGGGAATGAAGTTATATGGTCGCAGGTAACAATAACAACCAATCCAAAGCAACAAGTAAAGTCATATGTAACTTTTAAACAAGGAAACAATATGTAGAAGCACAACACTTTGGACATGCACACACACAAACAATGACTGATCTGTATGATTATTCATTGCTATTTTCAGCATCTGAGGAACCAACATAAGACTGTGTGTGTGTATGTGTGTGTTCCTGTGTGTGTGTGTGTGTGTGTGTGTGTGTGTGAATGTGTGTGTTTGTGTGTATGTGTGTGTTCCTGTGTGTGTGTGTGTGTGTGTGCGTGTGAATGTGTGTGTGTGACAGAGTGGATGGCAGAATGTCGAGCTCGTTGGAGGAAGCTGATGTGTGGAACAACAACCCTCTCTGGGAGTGTGTGGGCTCTGAATGTGGAGTCAGTGTGAGTCTGCAGCAGCAGCCCCTCTGGGTCTCGCTCCTTCTGTACCTGCTGTTGCTGTATCTAAGCTGCTTTCTTTGCTCTGCTGGAAGCGACATGCTGTTTCAAAATGCTCGCTGCTTCCTCCTGTCAATGATAGCTGGCAGCAGAGAGCATACACAGCTAATACTGGAGATCCAGTATTTTTATTTTTTTTATCTGATAGTCACAAGCGTCACACAAGATATGGTGAATTTATACCTAAAATATATTTCTAAAAATGCAGTAACATTCGGATAATTTCTGAGAGTCTTGTTTTAGCCTTTACTTTTTCAGTTTTCAGCAAAAAATGACCATCACCCACTGTACTGTTCTCTGTGTTTATCCTCTGTGTGCCTCAACAGTCAATCGTCAACACTGACGACATGTTGTCCTCAGGCTTATTCATTTAGAAAGAGTGAAACTGAAAAGAGTGGAAATAATTATTACTCCTTCAGAAGTAAGTTCTATATATTACACAAAGGTGAAATAAAATGAGCTAACATAAGTTGAGGTAGTTATTGAGATGGCTGTGGCTCAGGTTCTGTGTCTCAAAGTGTCTCTGATGGCAGTTTCATCAGTGTACGAGTGTGGGTATGTACGGTAGAAGCACTGTGTGAATGGTTGAAGGTGGCTTCCATTGTAAAGTGCTTTGAGTGGTCAGTAAAACTAGAAAAGTGTTATATACATCAGTGCATCAGTCCATTAAATGGATCTTAAATTTAGATATGCAGAACATGTCACTGGAAGTTTTTTCATCTCCACACAGGATCAGTGGAACCATCAGGTTCTTGGTCATCTCTTATACCATGACTTTTCTCCCCTAGACCACTTGGTTTGTCTGGACATCACCTCAAGCAAGAGTCCTGGTTCTTCCAAATGTCCAAATAAGTGAATTTACCACAGATGGACTAAATTCAAGGTGTAGAAACATCTCAAAGGTCACAACAAAATATCTGAAAGTGTAAGTATTAGTCAAAAGTTTGGACATAATTTCCTGTGTGTCACACCCATCTTTGGTTTTATTTTTGACCTCACCTACAAACCGGAAAGTTTTGTGACTGCATCTTACATATGGCTGTGGTGCTACTGCAGTGGCAAAATCTACAGACTGGCAGACACGTGAGAATGAGAACAGGTGGGTTGGTGGCCTGTTCTTTCTACAACAATGATTTTACAGCTTTATGCAAGGTTTGATTGCATAAAGTGGTCTCCCTGCAACTCTCTGGGTATCTAATGGTACGCTGCTAAATCATTGATACAAAAAGGAAGCTGAAGAATTTGGAAGGAATCCACAGAGGCACAAGGAGAACATGCAAACTCCACACAGAAAGGCCCCAGGCCCGGGGTTTCGAACCCAGAAGCTTCTTGTTGTGAGGGGAACCACTGCACCACCCAGAGAAAATTATAATATATACATTTCTCCCATTTAGTTTCTGATTTTTTTGCCCAAGATGAACAGAGGATACATTATTTATAGAATAGGTATATATGTTGTCACAGTTAAAAAAACATTAATAATTTAGTTGGACTTTTATATCACAAATACCAAGATCATTAAGTTGTGCTCTTGACATAAAAAGCCTTGTAAATTAGCAGGTGGATTTTGATGACCATAGAAACCAATGATACTTAGGTTTCACAGCTTGTGCTCAAAAGTAGAAATGATTAAATGAGAAATGACTGTATATTATTATTGATCCAATTCCACTGAAGAACTAACTCTCTTCAGAACTGGATTGTTCATAGGCTAATAAGAAAGTCAAGTTGATGATGGCAGGGTGATCTGAAATGACTGGATCAGCCTTTTCCATAAATATCCATTCAAACAGCCCATTTGATTTCACTGTAGCGTGATGACAGAGGGAAAGTGCCAGTGGCACAGGAAGTCCAATTTCATGCAAATCATCTTGGCATGCGTGGCATTTCTACCACTTAATTAACTTGAGCATGCCACCGTGACCAGCTTTATTTGGTAAACTGCCAACCCGTGCTGATAATTCCTGTCCTTATTTCATGAGCAGCGTCATTGGTGCCAAGGCAGAGGGCTCATGGGGTACACATGAATTTGAAATATTCACAGAGAGACGTGGCTGTCAAAGAGACTCTCATTCAACCACACGATCTGTGCATTTAAGTCAGTGAGCGTCATTATCACTGAAGTCAAGAGATGTTAACTGTCATTTTAGTCATTTTACATCCTAAATACTGTAAATTATATTATTTTATTAAAAGGCTGTTATGGACACTGTCAAACTGTCAGAGAGCATTCCCTGTTAGGGCCCAGGGGTTAGAGGATGTAACAATGAATGAAAAAATAAACAAGGCTTAACAAAAAGAAACAGGAGATAGATTTAGCAAAAAGAAAAAGAGATGATGCTGGTCTGTCCTCCACACTCCACCTTTATACTCCAGCTACTGCGTGAAGAAACATATACAGCTGTGTCAACACTACAACACATAACAACCACTCTGCTTTTAGTTCACATTATTAATGTAAAATCTTTGGATGTTGCTTTCCCTGCAGTCTGCATTGACTAAAGAAAATAAATACCTGCCGCCCACTGAAACTACCATTGTGACAATGCAGGGTGAAGCTCCGCAGCAGCTCGGTGGCGTTTTCATTTCCCCAGTGGAAGAAGAAGCTGGTTCTTTCACACATTAGTACACACAAACACATTCAAACAATTATGACAAAAATTCACATTTAATTTAAAATTTGATAAAGATCAACTGATTATATTCATTGATATCAAAAATCATGAATGATTACAGCCCTTTTGTTCTAAGGAACATTTTTAGGTAACAACCCCTTTTGAGTTGTCGACGTAGTGTAATGAGCTGCTGTTTGTACAAAGTGCAGCAGCTGTGATACTGGTCTCAGGAGTGGAGGCCCAGAGTTTAAATGGAGACAGGGGTTTAGAGGTTTGCCCTTATTGTTCACAATAATTAGATTTTCTAGCAATATTGCCCACTTTATATTCACACCAGTAAATTAAATGAAGTTAGAGCTGACTTTTGTTTTCAATGGATAATATTACCAATCTACTCAGCCTTGTCCTATTGTGCTCCTCTAATAGTTTTTGATGATTTTTAGCTTTGAATATGAAAACACATTAATAACAGAAAAGCTGAGCAAACCTCACTGTAAGTAGACACTAGTGCAGGATGGTCAACTTATGGGTAGTTTAACTAGATCCAGAATTGATATCTTAGTTGTGGTCTCCCTGCAGACACAAAGTTGGTCACCAACGTCATTAGGTGCTGATATTTGGTTGAATGCAGGTTGTGATGTCAGATCTAAGCCAACATTACTGGTGTTGATATTTTGGTGGTTTTAAGTGTTTTTAAGAAACCAAAATCTTCGGGTGAACTGCCTCAATCATATGACTTTTGAATTTTTAGAAGGCAGGAAGTCTGTTAAGCTGCTGGGTGGTTGTGATGAGACAAGACGTGCATTTCTTCAGTTCATCAAAGAGGCACTTTACTGCTCTAACTTTTCCTCAAGCTAATAGGGTACGAACGTATTGCAGGAGAGTCCAGACTTTATGAACATCAACGGTGCTTTTCTCTTTGGAAAAAAACCAAAACTTTGGTTTGATCAGAAATATGAAAGCAAACTCGCTTATTGACCTCTCACAGTGCTTTAACCTCATCAGCTCTTTCGTCACTAGTCAGCAAGATTCTTGTTATTTGACATGGGCTTGTGTGAGGAACTCACCTATAGCCAGTTTTCTACCTGCAATAGATTCAGATTAAGTGTCAACACACCATGACGTCATCCACTGATTGTGAAGTCTCCAGTTTGACAGATTCCTCTGCCCCAGTGGGGACAAACTATTCTCCACACCCTGCTCCCTCCAACCACCTCTGAGACTGACAGAGGAGACCTTCTTAGCAAACAGAAGCCTGCACAAACTGGAAAGAGTGCCTGCAAAACCCATTGTGCAATGGAACAAGTTTTTTTCTTTTTCAAGGGTCCATGCTGCCCCCTGTCAAGATGCCTCTGCCCATGTTGCCCATACCTAAATCCACCATTGTTTGATGGCAAGATGAAGTAGTGAAAATATTTCAAATGTAGTGTACAGTTAAACTGATATTAGTTTTTTTTTTTTTTTATGGGCATGTTTTTAAGTGGCTAAAATATTTTTTTTTCCCTGCTGTCCTCGTCCACAGCAGCACATCACTCAGGCTATGCACTGGTGTTACAGGCTGCTTCTCTAAACTGACAGAGCATTGATCTGAACCTATTGCAGGTAACACACTGGCTTTAGACCACACAACCCCACATTAAATAGCCCAAACTATCACTTTAATGCCTTATAACAGGAGGACAACAGAGCAGTTTCAGTGTTCCTTCTCTGCCCTTTGGCATCATCAAATTACAAAACAAAATCCATCTTGTTATGCTACGAACAAAAAGGTTGTATAGTCTTTCTACAGTGTCATAAATCTGATTAACTTCTGGGACCTTTTAATGAATTCATAAAAAGATTGTGAAGCTGTACAATGCACATAGAGGACTAGTGGCTCTTGCTCTGTTTGTAATATATATATATGGCTCTTATATTTGCTACTTCATCACAGCCTTGTCTGCAGCACTTGCAGATATTCAATCTATTTTTTTTTCTATAGAGTCCATGATTTTACTCTCAAGCTCTGAGGCTGATAAATCTGTGGTTAATTCAAATCCCAGAAAAGCTTATGACATTTTTTATATCTGTAAGGATTTCCATCTTGATTTGATTATTACGACACATTTGGATCAACTGGCCATGGTTTGATCATCTTGAGCCATGTCCATGAAGATGGAGTACAATTTATTTCATGAAATACTCCTGATCCTGAATGGACTCCTTCAGATATTTTATTGAGCTTTCTGGTCTACAGATGAGTAATTTTAGCACAGGGTCGTAGTAAGTCAACAGTTCAGTCAATATTTGAAGGAAGGACACTGCCATGGTTCACACCACACTAAATACCTTGGAGTGTACCTTGACAGTAAACTGGACAGGTCCCTGAAAAGAGATGCCATCTGCTGGAAGAGGCAGAGATGGCTTTATTCTTCAGGAAGCTCGGGTCCTTGAATGCCTGCAGTGAAATGCTGTGCATGTTTTATCAGTTAGTGGTGGCCAGTGTCCTTTTTATGCTGCAGTCTGCAGCATCTCAGACAGGAACACAAGGAGACTGTGTCTATCTATCTATCTATCTATCTATCTATCTATCTATCTATCTATCTATCTATCTATCTACAATTGGTTCCCCCACCTGTTGCCAAAAATGCAGCATTGAACATCCCTCTCCATTTGAGTAACTGTTCCCAAAATGATCCAGTTATCTGTCATTAGTTACAGCAACAACATCAGAGTAATTCTAGATCAACTAAATAGCTGCTGGTGTCGATGGAAAGTGCAAAGACAAAGTCATTAATATCTTTTATTTATTGAGTTTAATGAGGCTGCTGCGTCAAAGCAAAAAAAGTCAAGCTAAGAATGTTAACTCAAGCTCATCTGCTGTTCAGTAAAAAGGTCAGGGTAGTTATTGACTTTGCTGAAGAGATAGCAAAAGGATGTGGCCTGAGTGAACACTCAGGCCACGTATTGGCTTTTCCTCTGGCCCTATATGTTCCTGGTTCCTCCTCCAAAGTTCAACTTCCTTACAGCACAATAGTCTGATGCTACTGTCACATCTAGACCAATTCTGGCACAGAGAAACCCTTTCCCTCTGAAAGCCAACACTGCAGGATATCGGCCGGAATCAGCCCAAATGTGGAAGTTGATGGGCCAGACTTGGGCCGAGGACCCAAACACATACTGGGCCAGAAACTTACATCAGAAAACTTTTGGCATCTGGAATACAGGGGGTTGTGTAATTGGTTAAAAGATGAGAAGGAAGTGACACCACTGTCATAAAAAGTGACATTATGAGTCATGTGGCATCAGACCATCATGGACTCAAAGCAGACTTTTGGAAATGCTTATTTTGTAGTAAAAATGTTTTTTAATAAAATTAAGTTGTTATGTCAATGAAGGATGAAATATATTTCACTATGATGAATTTAGCCTTAACGATAATAAAATTCCTTTAGATATTAAGTTGGTTGTTTTAATATTCATGGATTATTTAGTTCATAGTCTTTGGTAACCCTTGATTTTACAAGATATTATGGGAATTACCAAGAAATAACTAATAAAATATTAAAACTAATTAAATTAGAATAAAGAGGGTTGGTAATTACTGTACATAGACATTCACTGTACATTGTGGACAGTAATATGTCCAATGTAGAGGGTAAGACAGGTGAGTAGTTTCTATACAGGCTACCACTGTTAAGATTTCTCTTTTAAATAAAACAATAGGACACACACAGGAAGCTAAAGATCAATCAGATTTATTACAGCAACTAGTAGCTTATGCTGAGAGGGGGTGAATCATTTGTGTTCAGGTATCTATCAGAGTGGTAGTGGGGGATCTGGAGAGACGTCCATTAAGCTGCTGGTGGTGAGGCACCGGGCGAATACTGAAGCTGGAGGTTGTTGACAATACTGGAGCAAGATGAGACAGGAGCAAAACTGGGGCTCGGCAACAGAGAAGGCAGAACTGGTGGACCTGGAGTCCACCAAATGACAGGAAGGCAGAACTGGTGGACCCGGAGTCCACCAAATGACAGGAAGGCAGAACTGGTGGACAGAATCAGGGTACAACTGTGTGGTGACATATTTAAACCTGTCTTCAGCATCATCTGATGTCCACAACAAAGCATGTGGACATCAGCATATCCACATGCTTTGAATAAATGCAGCAGCCAGTTCCTTCTGTCCTTTGGGGCATTTAGAGATTTTCTCAGCTGATTTTGGACCTGCCCACCTGACTGACACACATATATATTCACCATTTCCCCACCAGAGTTATATCTGTGGCAGTGTGCAGAGAGCAATAAAATAACATTTAGATTTTAATGATAATAATCGCAAAAATATTCATAACTTTTCCTTTTCATCGGTGCTTTTATGTGACCTCAGTGGCATATTTCTAAAATCCCCGCTACACCCCTAAAAACAGATGGGTTTCCAGCGATTAGGAATACCACCTCCAAACACACACACACACAGAGACACACACACACACTCACAGTGGGCGTGCCTTTCCTCCAGCTGGAGTAAATAGAGGCGGCGCAGCACCGTGCGCTTCGGACAGGCACTGGCCACGTCTCTGCGCTCCGACGCCGGCCGACACACACACAGGCTCCGCTCCATCTCTGCACAGCTCCGAGCGGCTCCGCTCACAGGCTCCAGGACTCGGCACGCACTATATGCTCCAGGTCGGTAGGTCTCCTCTGGGAGCATGTTGTGTGCGTGTGTGTGTGTCTCTGTGTGTGTGGATATTGTGGTGCATCCAGAGTGTGTACTTGCGGGTCACTGCGAGCTACAGGTGTGCTGGAAAAGTGTGTGTGTGTGTGTGTAAATGCAGTTTTTGCGTGCTGCTTGTGAGGAGTCTCACTCTCTCATCGTGTCAGAACGGACCGGAGACGGTCGCGGTCCGTGGTCTCTGTCTTGTCCGCGTGCGGTGCCGGTGCCGGTGCCAGTGCCGGACTGAACGCACGACGTCTGTCCAGCCACGACTTTTGGGGGGAAGGTAAGTGGAGTCCTGGTCAGTGCACACTGAGGACACCAGGCTCCTGCACACGGTGCGTGCAGCTGAAGCTGAAACACGGATCCTGTGAGGAAAAAGCTGCTGGTTTGTTGTGGCTTCACCTCAGGATGCTGTCACAGCACTGCTCTTATTCTCGGGAAAGATGAGCCAGGCTGTAGGCTGAATAACTCGAGGCCGTTATATGTGAGGGGGACACAGAACATGTCCAGCTCGTCAGTACATCCTGAGGCTGCTCGGCTCCAAAGCGCCGTGTGTTCGAGAGCCGGGTGCAGGGCTCCCTCTCCTCCTCTATGAATGGTGCGCACTGTTCAGCGGTGGTTACGCGCTCCCATTCGGCTCCAGAGGAAACAAGTGTACTGTGCCCTCCAGGCTCCCTCCAACAGGTTGGTGAACCGTTTTCTTCTGTGCATCAGGGCTGTAGCGAGAATTTCGAAAGACTTAAGTCAAGCCCCCCCCCCCCCCCCCATTGCACCTCATGGTTGTGATTCCAGGATTATACCCTAATTGTTGGCAAAAGGCTGCCATGTTAATATTTCTCTATGCACAGAGTCAACTTGAACAAACCTGACTTAACACTGCTTTTTATTTTGTAATTGTAACATTATTAGACTGTGTGATATACACTATGAATATGGATTTCAGCTTCTCTGAGGCCTCTCTGCTGCTTCAGAATATTTTAAACACATGTGATTTCATCTGAAAATGACTTGACAGTTGCAGAAACTGTTTAACGTCAGTACTTTTCATCCTGACAGTCTGATATTGACTCTGACAGTGTCTTGGTTGCTCACAGAGCCTTTTTCAACGCTCCCCCCTTTTGTCTTCATCTGCTCTGGACCTCATCGGTGGTTGAAGCAGATGATGGTGATTCTGTGTTTGTGACAGTGGGGACGAAGGGGGCTGATGAATTGATGATGCCTCTGAGCTGCCAGTGGCTGACTGCTATGTGCCTGTATTCCCTATTCCCTTCCCTTCAGTGTCCTCCACAGAAGATGACATGATGATGAGCAGGAGCGTAGCACTGTATTAAAGGACAGTGGCAGGCTGGGTAAGAGTGGCAGCGATGATGATGATGAAAAGGAAGGAGGAGGAAAGGGAGGATGGCTCTCTTGTGGGCAGAAAACTGGTGTTTTAGTGACCTGCTCTGTGGTTACACAACCAGTTTAGACCAAAATAAGAACAGGCTCCAGGAAGCTTGGGCTGTCAGTCTGTTGGGTGTGGAGAAAAGGAAGGTGCAGATAAATTTGCCATTTGAAAGAGAGCTGTCTCCCAGCCTGTGGAGCTAGAGATGGGATTACACAAGCTCTAGTATGGTGGCGTTGCCTTTCATCTACGGCTGACTTTCAAATGTACATTCTGTTACGAGAACGATTTTGTGTGTGTGCGAGTATGACTAGTGCCGTATGTGTGTGTCAGAGAGAGATTCCTTTCCTTATTATAGGCTTGCATCACTTCTGAATGTGCACCTGCTCTGATGTGTCTGATTTGTTGTGACTGAGTTCAGTTGCTGCAACATTTTACTGCTTCAACAAACAAAGCTGACCTGCTGCTGGAAGCAGAAAACCAAGTGTGTCGCCTAAAAATTTGGTTTATATGCAACTAATTTCAAAAGGAAATACAATGAAGAACATAAGGACATGATAGCGATGAGATTACATAATGAGGTACTTCAAATCTTAGCAATCAGTTTTACTGATCTTCAACATAGAGGTGAAATGTGCACAGTGTGTTTGTTAGGCTTTCAGTCCATTATCTACTTACAGTGATGACAGGATTCTTAAACTTTCATGGTCTGGTTTAATGGGGAAAACGTTCACAGTGACCTCAGAACCGGGATTTACATTTAACCACAACCACAATCTTTCCCAAACTTTAACTAAAGTACTTCCATTGTATAAAATGAGCCACAGGAGTCTGGACATGAACTCCAGCCTCTGTTGTGACAGTTGTATATGACTATAGTTATCTAAGAAATATATAAAAAAAAAAAAAAAAACAGGCTCCACATATCCTATGATATTTAGAAAGACCAGGCAAATGCCTGCCAAAACCAGCACCACTGAATCTGTTAAGCTGCTTTTCCACTGGTCAGAATACGACCGCTAACATCTGGCTTCTGTCGCCAGTGGAAAAGGCTACAATCAGCATCCAGACCCAGCAGCAGACGGGTATTTATCGGCTCCGATCAGCATTGATGTAAATACGACCTGGGTGAACCCGTTAATTTCCACTGGTGTAACGTCTCCCAGACCAGAGACACGTACCTGTCACCTGTCTTGGAGCTGTTAAACCAGAAACACCACGGCTACACCTTCCTCTGAGAGTGAGGTATTGCGCTACAATAACTTTAAAAAACACAAGTGTCCAACTCTTTGTCAGAAGCGTCAGCCCATAGATGAGATGTGACAGATCAGTTTTAATCAGTTTGCACAGCAGCTTGTAGCTCACGCTCCCTCCCCTGCATCTGTGTGTATTCTCTGATGACATCGCTCCTCACAGTTGTGTGTCCTGAGTCTGAACAGAAAAGGAAACTTGGCTGCAGTGGAAAAGGGGTCAATCAGCTATTAATGGCTGATTTATTTAAAAAAACACATTTAAAAAACCCACTTACACTTGCTAATTTTGGTGGAAAAGGGTATTAAAACACCCCCTCACAGACCTAGCCTGGACTCCTCAACATCAGCTGTGAAAGTCTTTTTAGACAAGGTTGAAGGTCTAACAGAATTTCTCTTCCTCTCATAAAGCTATTGACACCCCATACACCAGCACTGGTGTATGTGGTGTCGATAGTTTCTGTCCATTTCCTTTCATCAACCTGATGAAATCATCTCTGGCATGAATCCCACTGCTCGCTGCCTTGATGTTGTTCCAACCAACCTGCTGAAAGTGGTTTTCAGGGAATTTTCACTTCAACATTCTCAATACTATTAAGACCTCTCTTCTTACTGGGATGCTCCCAATAAGGCTCAAACATGCTGTGGTTTGATCCCTGGGCGTGTTTGAGAAAGTGGTCTGACAACAGCTACTATCTTTCCCTAACAGCAATAATATTTTACAGAGGCTTCAGTTGGGTTTTCAGGCGCACCACAGTGTGGAATCTGCACTGTAGAGAATAACCAGAGGGCTGAGCCAACCAATGAGCTGCTCTACAGAGAAGCAATGGCACCAATCACAAACATCTGTAATGTTACATTATAATAAGTGTAATTATATTTTCAGTTCATTACAAAACTAAGGGCTAGTTTAGTCTCAGAAGTGAACGGTATAGACTGTGGTGGATTTACCAGGTGGTTAGAACAGAGTACTGACACATGACAACATGGCAACTCCACAAACCTTTTGAGGCTGGTGTGATGGTCCACCTGACACATCTTAACATCTGCGCATTTTCAGCACACTGCATATGTGTAACAGCTACAAGCGCCTACATAGGTGTATGTTTATTGTGCCTATGTAGGAGCATGTTACTCTCTCTTCAAGATGTCCTTAAAGTAACAGTGAAATACTGAGCCACTGACCTGAGACCAGTTTTTTCTCCATTTTGGGCTTATACTAACAGATAGGAAGGTGTAGAGAGACAGGAAGTGGGACAGAGAGAGGGAGAAAGAGTCCACACCAGCAGGTCCTGATCAGTGCCCCACCCATCCTGCCCTCCTCTGGCAACAACTGCCACAATTATTATCTACCAAAACACTAATGAACGAACACTGACCAATACTGCATCCCAGAACTGACACAAATTACTGTCCAAGCCACAACATTTTGTCCCTCAGTCTTTTTAATTTGGTGAACTATTAAGTATGAGTGATGTAAATGAGCAGAGCTGTGGCTGAAATAATTTGAACACACTGCTGATAATTAAGACCTGATGTTAGGCTGTGAAAGATGCGTCGTGAGCAGGAAACGTCTGGCTTTGGCTGCATGTTTACTGTGCGAGGTGATTCCTGCTTCGGGTTTGCATGGATGGATTGCATAAGAACTGTGTAATGATAACACCAGTGCCCGCCAGTCAACATGATTTATATATATATAAAATATGAAACAGGTCAAATCAGGTTACTGTGTCCAAAAGATATCCAAGAAAATATTGCTCTGTACACATGTATGTGTATGTACATCTGTGACATATTCCTCTGTGGGAAAAATAATGTGTGTACAAGTCAAGAGAAAATTTTAAGCCTTTTAAGTGGCAAAGGAAAACCTACTAAACTACTAAACCTCCACCTCCACATACTCCTAAAATCCACACCCCCCCAAAACCTTTTGGTCTTTCTTGCATTATGTCTATTGAAAGCAATCCTTTTCCAATGAGGAACACAACTCTTGGCAGAGAAAAGATTTCTACTTTCCAGTCCAGTCTGGAGTTTCCACAAACACACACACACACACACACACACAAACACACATCAGCACATACAGTAAGAGACATGCAGTCAAAGGGGGGAACTGGCAGAGACCTGCCACTGTGGATGATTGGGCCGGTAGCCAAAGGCCACAGTTTACTTGAGGAAACCATCAGCTCTCTAGCTTCAATGGAAAGAGGGAAATGTCTTTCTCCTGCAGTCAGGCCTGCCGACCACAGCCTGCTCTCTGCTGTCTCCTCTGCTCTGCTTTGGAGAGTAATAGCTATGTATTTGTAGATGTGGTTGCCCAGATCCAAACTAGACATCTTTCTTTTTTACCCATCCATCAACTCCTTAATGAGCTGTGAAATTGTTTAGAACTGAACTTGCCCGTACTTGTTTCCCTACAACAGAAGTGGCAAGACCCCCCATATAACCTGTTCTTAATTGATGATAATTGACATGAAATAGCATTGACAAGTCTGTGTGGTGTAAATTGAATCCAGGCCCCACCCTCGGCTGCCTCTGGAACAGACAGCTGCTGATGCTTTGTGGGTCTGTTGTCCCTGCCCTACCTGCATGTCCATGTACCAGAGGAGCTGCTTAAAAGCTGACATTAAAATCATGCAATGCAGGCGTGTCCTTCAGACCATGTTTTGTTTGGATCCCAAGAGACTCTTTTAGATGAAAGCCCAGAGGAGATGGGTGTAGTGTAGCATACACCCAGTGGATTTCTAGTTTATCCATTTTTTGGTTTGCAACAGCTGGGCTCACCACCTCTGCAGGCGAAGGGAAGACCTCTGACAGATATAAATAGCAAACATATTGTCAGCACATTGCTAAACGGACAAAAGCTGACATGCAGATTATGTTGCCACAAACTAGCACCTGTTCTCCACATGTAAATGTAGCTGTTATTTTTAGGCTACTGTTTTTCACTATAGGCTGCTTCAGTTAACCCCTTTAGACCCACATTAAGGCCTTTGTATTTTTTCCTTTTCCTTGCAAGTTGCCATTTTTTATTTTAAAAATCAGCTATTTTAAGTGCTCCCCATTCCACACAGAGTCAACACAACCTCAGCTAATTATATATGTCACTTAACAAAGACTGTTCACTGTAATGGGGGATTGTAGCTCAGAAGACACACATTGAATTTTTCCTTATTTTCTCGATAACAACACTGTAAACCATAATAACCAAAGAAAACCTCAAGACAGAAAGTTACACACATGTTTGTGTTGTTCTAGAGCTGATTTATCTGATTTATCTGATCTGAGTTCTGCTCATTCTTTGGAGCAGTAATGATGAAAAATCAGCTCCAAAGCCTCTAATGCTCTAAATATCTTATTGTCCATGTCTCTCTTTATTCTGTCACTACGCTAAACTCAGAACAACTTCTCCTCACTCTGAGATCAGAAAAATACAGGATTGATCTCATTTATTTTGGCTGTACAAGCAGCTGACAGCTAGGCCTCTGAAAGAGACACTGATGGGCTGTTACATCACCCACAGATTTCAGGAGCAATTATGGCAGATGAGAATCAATCAATAAATGCACAGAAGTAAAGCAACAATGCTCCAGCCAGGGTCAGACTGATCCAAATATAACCTAACTTCATTCACGTGTGTGTATTGATGGGAGTATGTGGCACCTGCAGGCACATCAGGGCATTAGAAAGAGCTGATTCTCTTGTTTAAGAAAAAAACAGCATGTCTAGTCAGTGTCGATATTTGGAAGTATATGCTTCTGTGGGCTTAATGGGGTTAATATTTGGTTGATGAGTTCAGGTGGTTTTCTGTCTTTTTGATGGAGGGCCATATCACCAAATCAGTGAACCTGAACTTGAAAATATATGAAGAAACATTCTATCATTTGTCAGTTGTGCTGTAATTTTGATGCTGGAGTTCTGACAGGTTTGATTTGCAGTGTCTCTGACTCATCCCAAAACAAACTTTGTTTGGATCAAGCCATTGTGAATCCAAGCCGGAGCCACCTATCAAGCCTACAGGTTGAGTGTTTGATACTTAAAAGACAGACGTTCTGTGAAGTGTTCCTTCAGGGGGAAAATAATTAATTCTGTTCTGAAAAATCTTTTGTTCCAACATGGAGCACTGAAGTAGCTGTTTTAGAGCTTCAAGTGTGTGTGAAGCTGCTGCAGGGCCTTTATGCAACAGGCCAAGAATGTCTCAGCAGTGATTAGTAGTTTTTAAGCAGAATCAGAGCAGGCACGGAGCTGTCGACAGAGATAAAGGAG
>CM076648.1:27913941-28033941 GCA_038496675.1 Rachycentron canadum | reverse complement strand
ACTAGTTTCATGCTAAATCGCAGTAGAAACACCATATGGTTAGTATTACAGTTAAAATTTTAAAGGTCGATTACACCTTTAATCACTCTGGTTTGGACCATCAAACACTTTCCTAGACACGTGCAGCAAACAACATGGATTTGTAGTGAGTCAGTGAAAACATGGCTGAAGGCAGTGACAGAGCTCCTCCACAGACACATGAGTCAACCCACTAAAAAAGGCGATTGACACCTTTTGCACTGTTGGAGTTTCTGTTCAGAGTGATGTCATCACATGACCACGCAGCACACACAGACGCAGGGGAGAGTGAGCTGTAGTCATCTGGGACACTGTTTAAACACACTACCCGTAGTGAAACAAACTTTCATCCCAGCTGACACTGGGCAAGGGCGAGGTCCACCCTGGACAGGCTGATATATAGAGACATACAACCATGTACACTCACACTCGCCTATGGGCAATTTAGAGTTACCAGTTAACATAACGTTCATATCTTTGTCTTTGGACCATGGGCGGAAGCTGGAGAACCTAGAGAGAACCCACGCAGGCACAGGGAGAACTTGCAAACGCTACGCAGAAAGGCCAAAAAGGTTTGAAGTTTGAACCCAGAACCTTGTTGCTGTGAGGTGACAGTGCTAACCACTCCCCAACTTTTCCTGCACCAACTTTGATTTATGATTCAAAGTTTTTTTTTTTCATTTGGTTGTAGGCCATCTTGGTTTTTTGAATGCAGAATCCTAATGCATCCCCTGCTTTATGGTCTATTTTCCTCTAAATGGGACCATAATTTAAAACACGAACATCATGTTATATTGAAGACTTGAAAGTAGAGACTGAGACCATAAACTCATTAGGAAATGTTTACTGAGCTCATAAATCAAGTGAGAAGTAGGAACATTTTCATATAGACTGTGACTTCTTTTAACAACCAGTGGGGTCACCCCCTGGTGGTCATTAGATAGAATGAAGGTTTAAGGCTCTTCATCGTTGCCTTCACTTTGCAGCCCCAGAGTCTACGTCCACTTTTACAGAAAGACTATGCTACAAACCTAAGATTTATGATTACTGGACAAATGGTCAACAAGTTATGGACAATATTCGCTCATCTCTGCCCTTTGTGAATGCTAGTAGCAGTCTAGTAACAGAGGTTGCAATAATGACAAACTAACTTCAGCTTAGCACTTGATGAGTCACTCCTCCTCTCACAACACAACATTTCCTGACAATATTTTCTTATGGTGTGTGTAATGAGTGCCATTACACTGATCATATCTAAAAAGGCTTTCACATAGTACTGAGAGATTTTGCAGCATCATAGGAGAGGAGGACTGTCTGGTCTGTCTGATCTGATTATTTCAGACTCACACATCACATTAACACAAGCTTGTTTGTCTATTCAGGGCTTTAACTGCCTCTCTCTCCTCATATATTCTTCAGCCACAGCCACAGATTTAACTCCCCATGTTCTGAATTGATATTGGTTTTGGAAAAAAAAAAAAAGATAAGAATTGATTAAACTCTTCATCTGTTCTCAGCTGGCAGTGGGCAGTCATGTTGAGGTGATTGTGATTGCAACCTGGTTTTTACCACTAACTCCTATCCATTATTTAAAACTTCAGCTAAAGATAGCAGGAATATGCAGCTCACCAGCTATGCTATGACCTCATGTTCCCTGCAGTGCTAGGCGCTGGCTAATCTGTGTGTGTGTGTGTCTTTGTGTGTGTATGTGCAGTTGTGGGATGGTGAGGATGAGACTTAACTTCAGTGGTATCTGTAAAAACTGCAGTAAAACCTGCCTCACCTGCCCCAAAGGGCTGCTAACACACATAAAGAGTTAGTTCACTGGACACTCAGTGGATAGTTATGGTGTCACTATGTTGGTGGTAAAGATGCTGTTTCCATGTTTTTTCCACTGTGGCAAAACAGTAAATATGTAGAAGGGAGAAAAAGGGAAAGAAAGAGCATGAAAACTGTTGAAGGTTCAGTTCATCAACATGACTGAAAGTGTTTTTAACATTAATGACTGCATTTATATCGCTTCTCATTCACTCTTCACACGCATGCTCATGCACTTATGGGGAGCAGTGTGACTCCCAAGGACACTTGAACATGTGGAAATGAAGAGATGGGCATCAAACCTCGGTAAAACCACTTCCATCTGCATGGTGAGATACCACCACAGGTAAGAGACATCATGATTACCCATGACCCTCTAATATTCAGCAGTCTCAGTCAAACGTTTTTGTATTCATGCTTGGTTGGGATGCTGCAGGGAGTAGACTGCAGATATTCAACATCCCTTACCACTTAAGAAAGTGTGAAAAGTGTATTTTAAAAATGTACTTTAATGTCAACAAATACATTTCTGGAACATTATATATTAGAAATTGACTGATTACAAGTACATTTCTACTTCAGTATATTTACAGTAACTACACTGGTACTAATCCTTGAATTGATATGAGTGTAAAAAATTTGTCAAAAGGGTCATTAGTGCACCACTTGATAGGGATGATAGTGTGTCAGCATTGATTGAAATGTTAGTGCATTTTCCTATATTATTATGAAGATCACTAGTTTGCTTTTAGGAAATTTACTTTTGTCGCATTTCCAAAATATGTTTTTAAGACATAGTTGTTGCTGTATTTAAGTGCACTTAAAATAAGTGCATTAGTAATTCAAATGCCCTCAGTGGAAAATTATTGTATTTTTACAAATTACACCATAATTTTAAATTTCAAACCAAAACAAAAAAGTTGTGCACAGTGTGAAACACATAATTTATTGATGAGTTATTCATAACTGGTAAAAGGAACCTTATTGTGTAATAATAATAAGCTTCCCTTCCACCAGTTATAAATAATTCATTAATAAATGGTGATGTGTTTCACACTTTACAATAAGGCTCCTTTTGTCAGTTATAAATGGTAGAAACTCATTAGATTCAGCAGTAGACATTTTATTTACAAAAGGTCAATAACCAGTTTTGAATAAACTATTTATAAACCATTTATAAATTAAATTTATAAATGAATAAGTATATTTGTGTGCATCTTAAAGGTGTCTCAAAACAATACAGTCAAGTACACCTAATAGCATTTCACTATCTTTGGAACTGATGATATATCATCAGCATGAAGCCAAACGCATCATCAAACACACTTTTAGTGCATTAATCATGTGCACATGGTTTACTGTTTAAACTTAAGTTTACTGGTTCAGTCCTGACACAGAGGGTCCTGTCTAACACTGGGTGTAAAGTGAAAACACAATGCTTGATAGTTTCAGAGCGACACTGTTGTTGGCTCATTGTTATTTTGAGGTAGTAGAAAGCCATTGGTGTTGGCTGATGACCAACAAAAAGTGGCTCAGTATTTCACTGTAATTTTAAGGATGTGCCTACATGTACACTTTGCCTGTTACACACAAGCAGATCATGCTGAAAATGTGTTTTGTGACATCTTGTGTGTTGTACAACATTGCCATGCATCATGGTTAAGGTTCTACAAAATGTATTATGTCAATGGCGGGTCCCCGCAAAGATAGCTGTACAAATGTGTATGCATGGTGGGGGTTTGTATGTGTGTATGTCTTTTTATGGTTGTGAGGACATTTTGGTTGATTTTCACAACTTAAAAGAACAGGGTAAAGCCTTGGTTTTAAAGTTCAGGTTAGAATTGGCCTCTGTCAGGACTGAGGTCAGGCTTTTATTTGTGAGGGTTAAGTTTAGGGCCAAGAGCTACAGAATACTTCCTGTCATCACATGGTTCTTGTGAGTATTTGTTAGTCTATGTCCTCCCAGGGTGAACGAGACAACAGGAACAGATCTTTTGAGATTTCAGTCAAAAAGTACAGTTGTATGTGTGAATGCAGACAGGCTGTGTGAGGATCATGCTGTTTGCTGTGAGGTTAGTTTCCCCTTGAACTCTGAATTGTGTCTCACTTCACACAGACAAGTTTTCAGTCAAAATAGTGGGATTATTGTTGAGGCATCACTTTGAAGTGTCGCCCTGAAACACATGTTGACAGATCCAAACACATCCCTGAGCATTTATTGCTGAAATGGTGATGCAGTCAAAGACTGCAGACTTTTGGTGAAGGCATTAGCATTTGTCGATAGAGAGAATGATGCCTCCAACATTTGACAGTAATCCATTGAGGGAGAGGAGCATACGATTTTCCTTTCGCACCTCTGTGGTGAATAGTAGTTACATTCTCTTTGTCTGAATGAGATATTTCCTTCTGCAAAAGCCAACAGACAGCTATAGGATAATGGTAATCTATGCGTCGAGCTGCTGCCACCACTCCTCTATAAAAGCTTTTTGTCAATAACCTGATGCAGCCAGATGGAGGTGTCTACTTTTCCAGCTCATAATTCATTCTGATGTCAAATCAATGGCTTTAATAATTTATATACAGACTGCTGTTTGTGGATTTGTGTGCAACCTAATGGGCCTGTGTGTGTTGACAGTATTAAAGAAACTGGTTGTAATCGTGTTGTGTGTGAGAACTGAGTAGGTGTGTATTAAAGAATTAGTCAGTTGCTTAGATGATGGAGCAGCTTCTCCAGGTCCTGATAGCCCAGAGCTCAAGGAGGAGGAGTGACACAGAAAAAGTGTTTGTGCCTGTAGCTTCCATTTATAACCTCATTATTCAGGTAGAAAATCAGTGTAACTTGTCAAAAGGCAGCCAGAGCCTTTAAATATTTTTTATGGAATTGTGGATAAATAGAGGCCTATTTGGAATAAAGGTCTCACTCTTTTAGCAGTGGAGATAAATAAAGTATTTTATTCAGGCATCTCCCTGTTTAACAATCTGTTTGTATTTTAATTAGTTAATTGAAATTTGTTGATGAATTCACTCCATTCAACAACACTAATTGCCTCAGTAGAACAGACTCCTGCAACTCTCACTTTGTTTCAAAGAGCTGTACAGTTATTAATTACTTACAGTCCTTTTCCTAATTAGTGTTGTTACTGTCATTGAACTCAACTGCACTGACATTGCACACCAAAAATCTTCCAGTGGCTCAAAAGATCTAATCCACCGACAGCAAAGTGGATTCATTAGGAAATATCAATGAAGGGATTATGTGTTGGCCACTACTAAGGTTTCTATTATTTGGGAAAAAACAATTGAATTATAAAATAAAACCTCTTTTTCCAGTCTGGTCTTGGGAGATAATTCCGTCCATGGCCTAAATCACAGCAAAGAAAAATGTTACATGGTCAGAATAATACAATATGCTAGTGTGCGATGTGTGAGTTAGTCTCCTGTCCTATGGAAGAAAGTCAAACTCACTTTCACACGTTCACAACAGAAAACAGATGGAGTCAACGCTGGGGTTTGACTTGCTACAGTGATGCATAAGTGTACATCCTGTGTGAGTACATAATGGTGGCAACAGAGTTCAGAATCACTGATTGGTCAGACGCGAAAGAGACTTTTTCGAGTTGAGAGGGAAATGAAAGCGTCGATTATTCCCAGTCACTTGTCCAAGATTCCAGGATTAACACACATGCAGACCTGCTGTCCTCTGCTTTACAAAACCCATTTCTCTTTGTCTGGTTCTCGTGCAGCACTGGAGACTGCACGTTGAGAACCGCATTTGTAAGACCCCAGTTTTTTTGCAACACCGCTGCCAAGGATTTGAACAACAGGACTGCATTTTAAGGAGAGGACAGATGTCAATTAGTTAGTATGAAAGCTCTTATACATATATGACACCAAAAGTAATTACTTCTAGTCTGGTCCTGAAATCAGCCTCTGGGACTCCTGTTTGCTATGTGGCACTGGTGTGAAAAAGTATGGTCCTAGAAATACGGTTTTGAAACTGTGGTCCTGAAACTGCAGCCTTCGGTACTGCAGGAATATACTACACAACAAACAACAGCAGGAAGTCAAGCTAGCTTTCATAGACAATACCCTGCTGCCACCACAAGAGGCCAGTAGATTAAATGACGGCCGCAAACATGCTTCAGATCCTTTATGAGACAGAAAGCTGTTCGAGCATTAGATGTAAGGAGAGATATCACTCAGTATATAAATTAGAGATATCTCCTCAGTCATTCTAATTGATCATTGAGCTTTAACTGGACAAATACTACTTCCCTTGCTAGCATTCATTTACTTACAAACAGCCTAAAATGCATACTACATACACATACTGTACGTTTACAGCTATACTTCTAAGTTGTAACTAACTCTGCTCCGATTACCACCAGCCGCCCTCCCCCAACCACGCTCTGTCTCTCTCTTTTTCTATCTCTCTCGCCTGCTACGCACACAACCTATTAAGACTGTATCTGTCTTTCAGACTGTGTTCCAGAGAGGCAGAGAACTGTTACTGATATTTCTAACTGACTGTAAATATTGTAAATGGTCCATCAATAGTAAATAACTGCACTGTGATCATAGATGCTGTGTTCTGTTGTGTTTGCAGTAAAACAGAGTCGAAAAACAGATCTCAACTGAAGCAAACTGTGAATTCAATTCATAGTAGTAGTACACATTGTATTGAAGTCTGTTTGAAAATGATCCTACTTCTTATTTGATTTATTAGCTCAGTAAATCTTTTCGTAATGAATTCATGATCTCAGTCTCTAGTTTCAAGTCTTCTTTAATACAACAAGATGTTCATTTTTTAAATAATGGTCCCATTTAAAGGAAACCATAAAGACCATGAAGCAGGGTATGCATTGGGGCATGGCTACAGTGTGATCGAGAGACAGAGCAGGTCAGATCCACCCCTCACTCCTCCTCAGCTCCACCTTCTCCTCCAAATGTGGTTTCTACTGGTTTCAAAAAGCAATGTGTTAATGGCCAAATTACAAACTTGAGACTACAAAATGGCAGCTCACAAACCAGTGGACGATGTCACAGTGGGTTGCCACATGGATCAAACCCTTTACAAAAACGGTGACAAAAACTCACAGTCCTCGTGTTGAGCCCCCAGTGTCTTATCCTTCAGGACATCCATCCTGTCTTCCAGCCAGGAGCAGAGATACAGAGACATTAGCACTGAGTTCTATGAACAAGTTCATTTTGACTATAACCCAAAGCTTCAGATCTTACAAGAGGGTGATGCTGGGTGGAGTCATTCAAGTCATTCAATTCAGGTTTTTTATCTCAAGGTGCTTTACAGAGTGAGGTCAAGACAAACCCTTGCTGACAGTGAAGAGGAAAAAGGAAGAGGGGGAGAGAGAAGAGAGAGAGAACAGGAACAAAAGTAGTGTTGTATTCAAGCACAGTCAGACTGTTTGATATGACAATAATAACAGTTCTTATAAATGTGATAATGTTATTAATAATAATATACAGCAGCCTATTATTGTCATTGTTGTTGTTATCATTATTGCAGTCACTGAGTTAAGTCTGTGATCATTCAGATGTTGGTGAAAACCCCTCTGTAGGCTTCTCTGGTTTAGTTAAAGCCCCATTGTCCCTGAAAGCGTCTTAATATGAATCCTCTGAAACAATCACCATCATTTACAAGCTCTTCCAAACTCACCACAGGATCAATTATGCATGGATGCTCAATGGGCCAATTCAGAGTCCCAAATCTCCCTCTAATGGAAATAATTTGTTACTTACAAGTTCAAAAATCATCCCCCTGTTTCTGCCTCCTGTAGAAAAGACCAAGGTCCTGCTGTTGATGCTAATTCTCTGCACTAGGTTGCCAGTGGGAGGGTAGGCATTTATTGGCCTGAAAGAGAATGTTTTTGATGCACTACCCAGCTGTTTCATGATTTACTATCATATTCAAAGGACTTTAAACATATTTTGCCAAAAATAAGCAGTGCCCCCCGGCCTGAAAGTGTGTTGGTGTGTTAACAAAATCCACATCATTTGTTGCTGTGAGAAAGCTTGTGGTTTCACCAGGCTTGAGTTTGGTAAGTTTGTTTAGCTTTAGCTGCAGGTCTAATGGGAGTGGACAGCAAAAGTTACCCATGTTTACATCCAGAGAGTTGAAACTTTCCATCTGTGAAATGTTAGAAAACGGTAAAAATAAGAGTCTGCAGCCATGCCAGCAGCCCCCTGAGACTGTCCTTGCCTGTGCAACAGTGGCACTAAATGCTAATTTTAGCATTATGACATGTTCACAATTCCTATAAGGTTCTGATGCTTAGCATTAGTATTACAGTATTGGGAAGTCGAGCAAGTAGGGATTAGTTAGTTGTAGTGTGTAGTGTGGCCTACATATGTATAGGTCATGGTAAACCCTGTCTCTGTTCAAAGATGGTTTGAATACTCACTGAGCCCTGCTTGATGACCCTTGAGGACCTTTGATTCAGTTTCTGGTTTGCAAACTATGTTGTGAAATGACCAATGAGTATGCAACAATTTTCAGAGATGCAGAAACCCCTTGGATATGTGTTTATAGTTTAGTTTTGCTGTTCATTCCTGAATGAAATTTCATCTTTGTAAAATTCCTCTTGAGCTCTTGATAAGTTTAGCAGATTAAAGCACAATCAGATGTGTTGTTATATTATATTTCCCCAAAATGAAAGGTCATTTACTGAGGACAATCAAGAGCTAGACAGCTTTGGAAAGGACAAACTCCATCTGATGTCAAATAGATTGTGGACTTAGTCATGGTTCAACTCTGATGTAGGTCTGCATTTCCCTCCACCAACATGCAATAGGATCACAAGTATGATATCCGTCTAAGGTATTTTTAGACATGATTGTCACTTGCTCTCACACGAACACTAACACGCACATGCAGAGCTAACACACTTCAAAAGGAGAATTTACAATCCAAGTTGTCCAAAGTGTCTACTTAACTCTGCCTCTGTAATTACAAATGCACAGCAGATAAAGCCATCAATCATGTGGTAGGTCTACGACTGCAGGGAGCCTTACAAGACTCCTGCTAAAGCTACAGTATTAGCCGTTGCACACATACACGGACTGACTGTGAAGAATATGATAGAGCAGTGAGGAGAAGCAGCTCAAATATTCTTGTAATCTCTTCCATATGGCTTCAGTTAAAAATGCTCTTTGACTGGGACAGATGTGTTGATGTTGGCTTTGATATTTGGCAGCTAAGTAATTGCATCCGTAGAAACTGTATGTGAGTTGCCTGTTTGAATCCGAAACATTCTTGCCATATTTTACTGTTATGGTAAACACAGCCGATCCTGGAATAAAAGCGGGCCAACACATGTTGAGCTCAAATCTTTACATGAACTAATGCCAAAAAGAGGACAGTTGAAAAATGCAGATGCATGCAGATGAATTGTTGATTCTTAAGTCTGTGTGAATGTGAACGACACCAGTACTAAAATAGTCTGGACCAGATGAATTGGACTATAGGTGTTAAAGCAACCTGCGACCAAGTGGCATATCTCTCTGTGATGTTACCCATGGGTTTGTGACGTGCTGATTTGAAGCCTTTAGTTTGGAAATTGGCTGTCGCCATCTTGGTTTTTTGAAACCAGAAGAAACCATGTTTGGAGAAGAAGGTGGACCCAAGGGGGAGTGAGGGGTGGATCTGACCTCCTCTGTAAGGTGCATCCATAATTGAGCTTTACAGTGATATTAGCAGGACTGACAATTTTAATTTAATTTAATTTAATTTAATTTAATTTAATTTAATTTAATTTAATTTAATTTAATTTAATTTAATTTAATTTAATTTTAATTTAAAACAGGCCGAAAACAAAATATATACTTGAACATTAAAAAGCCAACACCTCAGCCAAAAACTAAAGACATTTTCAGGTAAACAAAACATGCAATTTTACCATCAACTTTCATGGCCTGAATAAAGAATGACATGTCAAAGCTCAGACTCAGTGCAGTAGCCACGCCTTGATGCATACCCTGCTTTATGGTGTATTTTCTCCTGTGGGACCATCATTTAAAAAAATAACATCATGTTGTATTGAAGACTTGAAACTAGAGACCATAAATGTTTACTAAGATAATAAATCAAGTGGGAAGTGGGACCATTTTCACATAGACTTCAATACAATCTGACTTTTAACAACCAGTGGAGTCGCCCCCTGATGGTCATTAGATAGAATGAAGGTTTCAGGCTCTGCAGCATTGGCTTCACTCACAGCCCCAGAGTCTACGTCCACTTTTAAACACAGTCTGGCTATGATGTCTTTGGAATATCTCTGAATTTCATATATATTCAGTATTGAGGTATTCAGCTGAAATACTTTCACAGTGAGTTATGTCATACAGGCTTACGAATGAACCTGCCGAGCACCAGGGAGCCTTAACTACTGTTAGTCACATGCTTCACCACCACCACAGGCCAGAGATCACATCAGCAGTGAAATCCTGCACCCTTGTCTCTGCTCTCTGTGCTTTCCCTCAGCGGTGGAGGAGGATTTACAATTCCACTAATGGACAATCATTTTCAAAACCTGGAGGGAAAATGAACACATGCAATTAAAGACAGCCTCCACCCTACAGGGGCCTCTTAATGAAGAAAGAAGCTTTGTTTGAGTGTTGACCGTAAGTCCCCAGACTCTTTATTTAGCTACAGCCAATGATTAGTACAGTTAGTACTTGTCATTCAAAGCTCATTCATTCTCTCTCTGTTCTCTGGATTAATCTGTTTTTTTCACACAATGACAGAGCTATGAGTGGAGTGTGGGACCAGGCCTGATTAAAAACAATGTGTAATATGTCACAGGAAAATACAACTGAGTGGATTAGGAGATCCAGTAGTGTTTCTGTGTCTTCTCCCTTGCTGTCTTCAGCAAAAAATATCTCTCCCCTGTTAGAGTTTCGATTAAGCTCCCTGACAGGGCGAGGACAGGTGAGATGCTCCTCTCAGACAAATATAGTCATAAAGAAACATGTAGAATGAATGTACCTTTTTTTCACTGATCAGAACTCAGACGGGGAGTGAATACAGAAACCCATTTGGGTAATGTGAGTGTTTGGATGGATCTTTCTCTGTGTACACAAAACAGAGGGCTGATGATAATGTGGCTTGATTAAGATCAATAAACATTAAACAATGTCCTCCCTACAACTTCCATTGGACCTGAAAACTCACAATCCCTGACTAATGAGCAACTACATCACTGAATTAGGCAAAGAGGTAGGTGGCATGTTTTTATGTCCAACCCAAGTGTTTTGTTTTAATTTGTGGTCTCAAGGCTTAGATGACCTCGGCGAGTGTCATTTTGTCAGACTGGACAAGGCTCCTTCAGAGCAACAGTATATAACTGTTTCCAGTGAAGGACTAGTTCAGCCTCTGGGGTGGCACCAGTTGGAGGTGTTATGTTCTTGGATTGGCCATCCCTCCTGTCCAACCTGAATAACCATGTAGGCTGTTTATTTCAACACACTGATACTACCCATAGTACATAGGAGTGTCTCCTGAAAAAGTGCTTATTTGGCAGTAGACGTACTGTACCACGGTTGCACTAAGAGTGAGTAGCTGCCTTTGTTACCATTGTTACCACAATAATAGTCATTTCTCGTTTAGGTTTAGGAAAAGATGGTTCAAAATGTATTGGACGATCTGTTTTTATGGTTACAATAATAATGACAAACAGTCATGGATAACAGAAACAACAGAAAGTACTACTATTGTTACTGTTGATCCATCCATCCTAACCTCCTCCTGACGGTTATTATGACACTATGATACAGTATGTGTCATAATAACCTTGCTATGTATTAGCATCACCTTCACCTTTACTCACTAACTTTATTTATGTTCAGTCACCATTAACCAAAAACATGAGCTCATTGAGTCAATGTGTGTTTTCAGCATAGTCATGTAAACACAAGTCATCATCATCTTTCTGGACAGCAGTTTAAAAACCTTTGATATTCTTAATCCAGGTCCCTGTGGCAGAAGCTGTCAGAAAACCTCTTATCTGTGGTTTAGCTCATCAGACCTTGTCTTGACTCCCTGTGGTATCTTGGACATGTCTGTTATCTATGTTTATGTAACTCCAATTTTGAAACATATGAATAAAAAGACAATTACAATCAACTTCATCATCATTAGTACAAAATTTTGTTAATGATGAGGCGCAACTAGGAATAGGCAGGAGAGAGCACAGAGCATTACTGATTTAAATAATGTAAAACAATAAGAGAAAGAAATTCTGTATGACAGAAATTCACTAAAACAAGTGGTTGAAAGTAAAGTAATACATACTTTATTATGGAAAAGTAGAGAAAAACATTTCCACAGGAAAAGTTACATTAAAGAAACTGTCTTGATAAGGAAGTCACATTAAAGCACTAATTAAATCAGCTCACACAAACAAACTTAAATGTTTTTATGTGCATAACATAATATAACAATACATCATACACATACATATAATATGTCAACCTGATCTCTACATTCAGCCCAGTCCATTCAGCAGTGTAAAGTCAGTGTGTCTGAAGGTCTGCTCAGGACAAAGAAAAGAGAACAAACACTCGAGGTACTACTCTGTAAAATGAAAGATTCTGGGGCAACAATACAAACGCTTTGAGTGTTGTCTGTGGAAAAACAGTGTGCAACGAAGCAAGGCTAATGGCTCCTCTTTAAAACTGGTCGTGAGCTGCACATCTAACCCCCAAGAAAGCTGCATTTATTTTCATGAAGGAAAGACTCCTCCAGATAAGACAGCATGTGGTTGCAAACCTGCTCTGTACTGTGTGTGTGTGTGTGTGTGTGTGTGTGTGTGTGTGTGTGTGTGTGTGTGTGTGTGTGTGTGTCACCAGCACGTGATAATATGAGCATGCGGTACTAAGGCTGAGATGTGGTTCAGATTTTTGACTGTCACAGCTGATACCAAGAACACAGGGAGAAGGACCCTCAGCAGACCCCAGAGACAGAGTCAATACAGTTCGGTGATTTAATGCACAACAAAAACAAAGGCTTACAGGATGGTAAATTATAGGCTCAACACAGATCCAACAAATCCAGTCAGGAGCAAGCTGGACTCCATGGCGCAAAGAAAACAAGGGAAGGAAGGCAAGAAGGAGGAGTCAGGACAAGAAGCACGCAACACACTTGACAGAACGATCTGGCAACTGAAAAGGAGGAGGACAAGGCTATAAATACTCTGGGGACTAATTAACTAAATGAGAAACAGGTGAAAGAGAAAACTGATGGGAAACTAGAATTACCGCCTTGCAAGTGTATGTCTCTGCCAACCAGTCAAAAGCTGCAGGGAACATGGACACTATCTCTCCTTATGATGTTGAATATATGGTGTTGCAAAATATTATGATGCCAGGGCACCATGGTGGTGCGGTGGTTAGCACTCACAGCAAGCAGAGTCTGTGTATATGTCAGCCTTGTAATAGACTGTGAATGATACACAGACTGTCTTACTCACCTGTCAGTGCTTAAACTCCCACTGCCTCGGGGCCATGATGTTGGTTCTCTAAGTCGACCTTTCTCTTAGTTTTAGAAAGATATTTTGGGATCAGGTCTCCACATCCCATTTTTAGCCAAATTTGCATACATTTGGATATGCAAATATATATATATATATCAACCAACTAAAATGCTACTTATGAATGAATCAGCATATAATAATATACAATACTATGCAATAATATTACTTCTCATACTTTTTACCTTTGATGCTCTTAGTATTTCTCATACATTCTTTTTATTGCCCTGTTGAAATTTAGACTCAGGCAAAGGAGTTGAGCACTTCCTCCATCGCTGGTTCAATCAATTCCTGTCAGTCCTGTTGATGTGTGTATGTTACATACATAGGTGCAGTTTGCCAATATATTGTTGAATAAAGAACCATTTTTTATGCCCTGACGTTTCAGCTTTTCAAGTTCAATGTTGATGAACATTGAACTTGAAACTGTGAATCATCCCAAACTGTACAGTTTTTTTCAGTTCTACAGAGCTTTTTAATGTCTTTCAGCTTGTTTTTCTGGTTTTGTGGGCCTCAGCTTTACTGTTGTCATTCAGTCTTGGTGCTCTCACAAACCTCTCCTCCAGCAGCAGCAGTAGACATGATTCATCACCAACTTCCCACCTACCAATTCTGCTTTAAAGGGCCTATAGCTAAGCTTTCTCAGCAGACTTCACTTGCTTTACTTCATGATGAAATTGTACAAATTTGTTCCCTATTTCAAAATCTACTTTGTGCGTTAATAGGGGGTAGAAAAGTGCACATCAGCTTTTATAATGATCCATTGTATTTAAGTTTTCAGCATATAAATATTTGTTACATATGGTAAGAGTTTTACTGTTGGGGATTTAGTGGCAGCTCTAGAAATTCTAGAAAGCCATGAATTAACCAATGTTTTCCTCAGCTGTCACCAGGTGACAGTGATTGTTACAACCCAGCTCTTAGTTCTGTGGTAGCCCAGTGGCAGGGTGGTTCACACCTATACAGTTTTAATGGCTCATCCAAGCTATACTGAGGACATACTGTAATGTGTTCTTCTCGGGGCTATACATGTTGTATGTGTCTCAACTTTAGCCATGCCACTCATAATGTTGTTATCAGACAGAGAATGAAAGAGCTGCACCAAGAGGGAGGCAGCCTCTTTCTGCTTTATGATGAGTGGCCGTACAGCAGCTCCTCATTCTTTTCTTCTGCAGAGCTTCCTCAAGCAGAGCTCTCATGCAGTACAAGGAGACCATCCTTGTTACCTCAGCTTGCACGTCAAGTACCAATTACATAGCTTGCAAACAGTGTGTTGCATGGCATCAAAAGTGATGTTAGGCTCTTTGAGCTCTTGCTCTCTGTGACACAAGTGTGCTTGAGGTTTAGAAGAAAGGAAAAGATTTTAATCTGATGAGAACCTTTGGTTGAGGTTGAAGGATTCACACAGAAAACCAGTGTTAAAGGACCAATATAAATGTCTTCTTTGATTATAAAGCAGGTCTATGTTCTACATTACTCCTGTGAAAGTATCAAAGGTCTCAGTCCACAGAGAAATGCTCACAGCCTGTATTCAGAAACTGAGGCTTAAAACCAGCCGTCAGGACTTCTGGAACTTTGTGATGTCACAACAAAGCGGCAAAGCCCCAAGCAAAACCAACCTGAAATCTGAAACTTCACTGCTAAAATTTTATTTGATCACTCAGGAAACAGTCAGAAGAGAAGATCAGAGCCTCTCCTCTGATTGGCTGACTGACCTGTTGTTACTAGAGCTCCAGAGAGAAGCCTGAGAGAGATGTAAAACTACACTGAGATGGTTTTTGGTTCTTAATACCACAAATATATCTTCTTATATATATCAACACTTCAAATAAAAAGTGAAGTGTTAAAAAAAATGTGACTTTTTAGTCTGTTTCAGTTGTAGGCACAGAGTGTAGTATCACTGCAGTAAATTTGGAATATGCTTAACATATCAGAGGTAGTCACATTTACATTTCTCAGATTTGTTACTTCATCCATCTGAAGACGCAATTACTGGGCACCAAAACAGCACGATCCAAAACATTACAAGAAGAGGTGGATGAATACATGAGAGACTTTTTCAGTCAGTTTGAGTAATGTGCTGATGTAACACAAAAAGTACAACCCATACCTAGCTGCCTGATCAGTCTTTGCAATAAGAAAAGCAATGGAAGGATATTAAATGTCACAATAATATATCCGAGAAGATCTGATTCCCATCCATCCAGATACATGGATGTGAGGCAACAGTGAAAATAGTGAGCTCACCAAGTCACCCTGAATCCAGGAGTAGCTCTGTAGGAGGAAAATGGAGCAAATGGCACACACACAGAGACACATGTACACCCTGCTGTCAGCTCTGTATTGTGATAAGCTCTTATCTTCCATGTATAAAAATCCGACTCCACAGCTTTTGTAAAGTATATTAATAGTTAATTGATGATAACCTTAACTCCAGGCGATAAATAATTACAGTCCCAGAATCCTGTAGCGCAATTAAAACTCACTCTAGTTTGAATTATGGGGGAAATATATACTGTGAGACATAATTGTGTTTATATACATTCAAATCTAACAGAGGACTTGTTGAAAACCTGCTGTGTTCTATATTTTTAATCATTCATCATCATTCTAAAAAGATGGTAAATGTGTGTCTTTGCCTTCATTTTTCTTTAATGAACAATGAGTTCCTTGGTTCTGTTGACATTGAGCTGGTTCTCTGTGTTTCCTTCTACACAAATGTTGATTTCCCCTCAATATGAATTCTCATCATGATGGTACTCATCTGCAAACGTCACAACAGAGTTTGTAATCACACAACCCTGCAGGTCAAGTGTGGAGCACCAGGGTGGAGGAGATGTGACTGCAGTCTGTGGTCTGTTTGTGAGGAAGTCCAGTTGCTGTATATAACGGTGGACGTAGATTCTGTGTCTGAAAAGTGGGGCTAATGCTCAAGTGTCTTAAACCTGCATCTAATGACCATCGGGGCGACTCCAGTCAGATTTGATTGAAATCTATGTGAAAATGGCTCTACTTCTCACTTGATTTATTACCTCAGTAAACGTTTTGTTAATGGGTCAATCAGTTTCATTTGGATTTCTGTACTGACTGCTGATCTGAAGTCAACAAACAGCATTTTGATCCACTATGGAGCCATTGGTTCTGAATGGTGGGCGTCCAGACATCTGGGACATTGTTTTTGAAGGACTGGAGAACCAACTTGTCAAAGCACTTAATCTGAAGTGCCTTGAGCAGGAGTCATTTAGACTAGACATTGCAGACTTTTTACATAGAGGGATAATGGCGGCTGTCCTGAAGCAGGTGGGAATATTATCCTGAGGCAGTGATGTGTTAAAATGTCACTAATAACCACACATGGCACATGTTTTTAATCCAGGGCTGAGTACATTATCAAGCCCAGCAGCTTTACTCTGGGCAGGATTCTTCTCACATCCGCTGTGGATACTGACAGTAGCAGGTCCTCTGGAGGCAGAGTAGACTTTACAGCTGACTCTTTGTTGGGGAGATCAAAGCTAGTGTAAAATGTATTAAGCTCAACCGGCCATGTGGACACACACTGTGGTGGCACTCCTGCTTTTGTTACCTGTGATGTTCTGGATTGCCTGCCACATATCCATGGTGCTGATGGTGTTGAGATCTCTCTCCAGTCTCTTCTGACATCTTCGCTTTGCCTCTTCGATGGAAGTTTAGTATTACCGGAGGCGTTGAATGCTTCCTTGTTACCTGTGTGAAAGGCAGCTTTGGAAAGAGCCTCACCTCTCATTCACCCAGGCTTTCTGGTTGGGGAGTGATTTTATTGTCTTTGTGATCACCAAATCATCAATATATTTGTTTATGTATCTTGTCACTGATGATGTCATTCTCCACACTTTGGTTTGATACCTTTTATTCGCTGGTTGGCAAGAGAAGCAGGGAAATATGTTCTGATGGACCAAACTAAGGATGAGGGAGGGCTCTGTAGCTGCCAGGAACGCTCGTATAAACATAGTCCAGACTGTTTCTTCCCCTGTGAAGGTTGACTGCAATTATTTAACCCCTGCGCCTCCTTTTCCAAGATTAATGAATGTGTTTCTGTAAGTAATCATAAGAAATATGTGCTTCAGTAATAAAGGTAAAAAAAAATTGCAAATTAAAGCAAAACTCTAGCAAAATTTGACAGAGCTACTGACCGCCACATTTGCATGCACCACTGTCACCATGGTAACCTGTGTAAGTGCAGTTAGGATAAATAGCGAGGACTCTAAATCAGCTTTCCATCTGAGGGCATTTTCTGTTAGAGGGGGAACTGGCAGATGGAGTTTGGATGAAATGCTGGGAAATGGTGGCTGGAGTTTTCAGCTCCTGCACAGGGGAGAGGAGCAGGAATGAAGAGTGAAAAGGCTTTGTCACACCACTGCTGGGGAGGTGTGCAGGTCACTGCATTTTAGAAAGCTTCCTATAGATGGGTCAAAGGCCATGTACCGCTCCTCAGTGTCCTTGTGCTTCTAATGGGACTTTATGGATGGATGGAAGGACGGATGCTGTCAGAGATGCTGTCAATGGGTGTGGTGTGTGGAGAAAAGTATGAAAAGGGTAATAAGGTGCTAGGAAAAGGGCAATGAAAAAAAGCAAAAGAAAAACATTATGAAGGAATACAAATACAGAGGATCTACCTGCCTAAGATTATGTGACTCTGGAGTCACTCTGGAGTAAAACATCAGTAACTGCAGACAGGCAGCTGTGCTTTTCTATTCTCCATCATCTTCACTCCCTTCCTCTTTTATGTCTATGGTGTTTCTGTCTGAATATTTGATACACATCACACACTCAGAGATGACCCCACTCTAACTGTTCTCGGTCTCCCTCAGCCAGGAAATATTTGGGACATTTTCTTCAGGAATGTTGGAGCGAGACTCTCCTCCCACAGTGTGTTAGGGTTCAATGTGGTTACACTGTTATTGTTGCCAAATGTAAAAGAACTGGCGTCAGCCTGCGATCTGAGGGTGGTCAGGGTCAAAGGTCACAACACACTGGCTTGTTTAGCTTGTATCATTATTGTAAAAGACACATTCAACTCCTTTACTCAGGTAAAACAAATGAGCATACTTTCTTTTTGAGAGTAAGATGAGAAGAATGATGTCAGTCTCATGCATGTGTCAAGTGTGAAACTGGAGGCAAGATTGTTACCCTATCTTAGCATAATGTTGGAAAGCAGAGAAAACCAGCTCGCCTGATGGAGCTTACTTACACAATGCAACTACTAACACTTCTAAAGTCCCTAAACTGTTATTTCTGATTGGAACACCCACATTTACATAAACTAATTATTATTATTAGAATTATTATACTATTTCCATACTATATGTACTAAAACATGCCTGCAGGATTTACTAACAACACCTAGAATGGATGATAAGGAGAGTACAGAAAAGAAAGTGGAACCAAAATGAAATGGAATATACAATAAGTATCACAGTACTGTCTGTCTACACGTCCTTAGCATCCATCCATCTTCGGTATTTAACACTGATCACGACTTGGACAATGTGACAATCAGTGAGGTCACCCATTGGTTTGCTGCCGGTTTGTAATTTGGCACCTGGCCATCTTGGAAACCACAGAAATCATATTTGGAGGAGAAGGTGGAGCTGAGGGGGAGTGAGGGCTGGATCTGACCTGCTCTGTACTCTATCCTGATTGTGTGGTACAGTCTGTCAATCACATGGTAGCCACGCCCTAATTCATACCCTGCTTTATGCTTCACGATGTATTTTCCTCTAAATAGGACCATCATTTATAAAATGAACATCATGTTGTATTGAAGACTTGAAACTAGAGACTGAGACCATAAACTCATTAGGAAAACATTTACTGAGCTAATAAATCAAGTGAGAAGTAGGGACATTTTCCCATAGACTTCGATACAACCTGACTACTTTTTAGAATCAGTACAGTCGCCCCCTGATGGTCATTAGATAGAATGAAGGTTTAAGGCTCTTCAGCATTGGCTCCAGAGACTATGTCCATTTTATATACAGTCTTTAACTTGAACCCATTAATGGAAAGTAAGCAATCTGTAACTGATATTTGTGACACAGATTTTTTGAATTTACCTCACATATACAAACTTTTTCTTGGCCTCAAAGTGTTTTTTATGTCTACACACAGAGAAACGTAGAGAAAGTATCTTTGATGTAGATGAGAACAATTTGCTTAATCCCTTGATAATATGTTGTGATTCTGCCATCAGCGTCAATGGATGTGTTTGTGGAAATTAAACAGCACTCTCAGCCAGCAGAGGAGTCTGCTACAAGAATCCACTTTTCTCTTTTTTATCTTCTCTTCTGTCACAATTGTTTTCTCCCATTGTGGTATCATATTTAAAATCCTGGCAAGGTACGAACTTTATTCCAAGTGATAGATTTCTTTTTTCGCAGAGCACAAGATTGTTTTACAATGAGGAATCCATCTCGCACTCTCTGTCAGACCTTATGGATTTGGTGTGGGATCCCAGGGCTGCTCCAGGGAGCTGCCTTTTCACTGCCTTCATGGCTATGATTGAAAATGAAAGTCTTAAATCGTGGCACCTCATGTCAGCCTGCAATAAGATGACTGGCTGAGCCGTCTCTCCATGTCGTCATCCTCTCTCGCCTCTCCCTATTTTTGTCTGCCATGCTGCTTTATCTATCATCTGTCTCTCACATCAAGTCCTTTCATTTACATTAATTTTTACTCCAGTGGCTCCTTTATTAACCCGAGGTGATTCCATGTATTGAAAACGTGAAAATGAATTACATCAACTGCAGAACAGTAATAATTAAATAAAACAAGATTAGCTATGTGCTAATCTATGCTTTGACTACGGTTACAGCTGTGCTAAGCAAGATTTGTATTATATAAATATACTTTCATAAGCCTAAAGCTCCATTCAGAATTAATACACTAGGGGAGGTTGGCTGATTTAAATACTTGTTAGATTAACTGATTTTAATCCAGCAATGTCACTGATTTGTCTTCTACTTCTCTAGTATTCCACCAGTCCTTCCAGACCTCACCTTCAGGTTGATTTACTGAGCTAATTAATATTAGATTAGATAATTAATATAAAATTATCTAAGGGCAAAAGCTACATTTGGAAGCAAGGCCATGTTCAGACTTTAGCAGTGCATTAAAAACACAGCCCTGTCAGTCCATTTAATACCAGTCTCTTGATGGGCTTAAAAAACACTCAACAAAAATGTTAGAGCTAGTTCAACTACTGACAGAATGTATGGTGGGAAGCGAATATTATGTGTGTAAATGTCCATGTTTACTAATATGATTATGCTATTTCTAGATTTTGATATGAACTGTAAGATTTGTTCTCTACCAATCAGAGCCTGGCATGTTCTGATTGGTCACCAGACAGACTTAGTAGCTCTTCTCCTGTAGGGAGTGTCTACATGCTACATGTAGGTAAATCTGAATTAATTATACTTTTCTGCTCACAGTTACGGAACATTGAACTGAGCGGTTAAATTATGGATAATTTATCTGAGCTAATGGCTTATAGCATTGTTAATATTGACAAATGTTTAAGCATTTATATCTTAGCGCCTTACCTTTCTGAGTCTGCCAGGCTGTGAACCTGAGGCTCCCGTTTGGGCACGTTAAATGTGAGCTGCCCTGTCTTTCTGAAGCAGTCCTCCTTGAAGTGGCGGGTTCAGAGTATGTTTGATGCACTCGTAGGGAACTAATGAAGTAGATTTCTTCAGGCAATTAAGAACAGCGTCTTTTTGGCTATAAAACTAAAGAAACCTAATTTTAAGTAGTTATGTGATGTGACTTGTGTGGGGGCATGTCAAGCTTGCAGGGGGTGTCCAACTTGCAGTTGGGGAGCACCAAGGGACGTGTTGATGTCAATGGGTCTAGGAAGTAAGGTCTGGACACCCTACGAGGCTTTTCATACAAATGCAAAAATTTGTTTTTTTACACAACAGAGTTAATTCCTTGGGTTTGAACTTTGAGTCTTGTGACTCTGCACTAAAAGAAGCTATATAACTCACTATTAGAAAGGAAACACAACTATTTGATAGTTGTGTTTGAAATTGCCTTCACAGCTGACAATGTGACCATGGCAACTCCAGAACACTCCTTGAGGAAAGTCATGGAAGAGAATCATTTTACTAGAATCTGATTTCAGGAAAAATGGTCCTATTGGTGCCAAAAAACATTTATATCAAAACAACAATAATTGTGTCATATTGCTAACTATGTCGCTCTTTTTTTTATAAATGTTGTAGCATACGCCTTGTGATAAGATAATATCAGTTGTGCAGTAGTTTGCAGTATGCTTGGAGCAGGAAACACTTGTTGTCTAAAAGTACTTTTCGTCTTATTTACTGTAAAAGGAAAAAGTAGCATGGAGCCGTTTTCCCTGTTGAGTACAGTCCTCCTACTCCACTGTGAGATCTAGTCTGTTAATGACCAGTAGTTTCATATTTCTGCTCCACCTCGCCATCACATCTCTCTGACCTCATCATTCTATATCTTCTAAAAGAAACTGGAATAGTAAATGATGTTAAAAAAAAAATAAGAGGGCAGGTACAAAAGCAAAATGAATTCACAATGAAAACTCGGCCTGATCGATCTTCATGAAAGTCTAATAAGAAGGTTGGGTTGCAATGAGTCAATATTAGCAGCCACTGTCAGAGAGGGACTGAGCTGGGAGAAGATGGGGATTGATGGAGCTAATGTGGGAGGAGAGGACAGAGCAGAACAATAACATCTCCCTATAATGGCAGATCACTGTACATGGTCATGATGCAGTTCACTACTCCTTAATGCTGCTGCAGTAATTTTGTGGTGGGGTGGTGATGGTGTCCCATCTTGGTCTTAAAATAAGCTGCGGTTTCTCTTTATCTTTCTGTCTGACTCACCTGTGGGTCTTGTGTCTGATAATCACATCATGTCACTGACAAAGAAACAACCTCACAGGAAAATATGTTGGTGTTTTTTTTTTTTTCTTGGAAAGTTTGACTTGTCTTTCAGACCAGTATAGATCAGTGTCTCAAAGGTAAGACTGTGTTGTTTTCTTTGTAATGTAATTAAATGCAACACTTTTTAAAAATATATTCTATTCTATATTATAAATATATGTTTTTCAGTAAGTCCCAAATTGTAAAGAGTAGGATTAAGCTCTAAATAATGTTATTATGATCATGTTGAAACTCATTTTAGTGCTGTTGGAGTGTGTGTGTCTCCATGGAAGTACAAGTGTCGACAGGTCAGTGCATTGGGGATTAGACTTGTGAAATGACAACAATGCAGTGGAAGGTATTCAGACCCAGACTGTATCCCAGTGGCAGGGAGGCAGGATGCTGGTGTGTGTGGTAATGGTGCATATTTACTGTAGAAGTATAATTATCAGTTTGGGAGGGGAAATGGTTGTTAAGGAACACCTGGATGCTGGTCCACATATGGAGAGCAGCAGGTGTGCAGTGGATGGGTTAACATACCTGCATAATCCAGATGTTTATGGTTTCCCCCCAGACAATTTACTGTATTACTGAATACAGTGACTTACTAAGACTGAAGATCAGTGGTGGACACGTATAAAAATGCTATATGGAGTAGACTAATATCTCTGGCACATACAAATCCGTGTGTATGTGGCTTATATTTAGGTATTGTTTTCATGTTATGTAGTTATGTCCACTCATAACAAATGATGACCTATTAGTTCCAGTTGAGTTTCACACACTCTCAGTTTATATGTTGTTGTTGTTGTTGATGTTACAGTGATTCCATATCTTAGGAACAAGTGTGAGGACAGGATCATCATAAGTAATTTGAACAGATGGCCTGTGCTACTAAGATTTGAAGTGAATGGTAACTCTATTTCTTGAGAACTTCAACTCCCAAACCCCTTCAACTAACAGCCACAGTGAGAGAGAAACAGAGGATAACATGCAGCAAAGCGCCATTGGTCAGGCTGCCGCTAAGCCTTAATGGTACATACCCAGATCAAGATGCATTTTCATAAGAATCATTCAATCACAGGATTGAAACTGCACTGTTACAACAAGTTGATGAAAAAAATTACAGCTATTGTTTTTGAATCAGCTGACTTGACACCTCTGACTCTCCATAGAAACTGCAGCTGAGGCTATTTCTACATGTTGTTCTTGGCCAATGTTAAAAATACACTGTAAACATGTATTTTTCAAGATAATTTAATCAATTTTTTAGTTACATGTAAAATGTAAAATGAAAAAGCACCGTTATATTTTCATTTCCCTCTCTTATTTATCTTAAACACACACAAACACACACACACACACAGATACACACACACACACACACACACACACACACACACACACACATACACACACACACACACACACACACACACACACACACACACACACACTCACACAATCACACACACTGATAGATGGAGGATTGTCTCCACAGGTTTGCTTCCTGGCTGAAATGCTTTAACCCTGCTGAGCCCAGCTGGGCCACAGAGGTAAATGAACAGATAGATGTGAGCTTGAGGACACACTGATGCAATATTTATCAACTCCACAAAGTCTGCATAGAAATTCTCTGTTTGTAGCCAGCAAGAAGAAATAATGCACAGCAAGGAATACTGCTCCAAAATTAGATACTCAATGAAACAACCCATGAACAATGATCGCTAACATGGCATTAATATTTAAGATTGAGTGCTGACAGGCGCCTAATGGCCTCTCGTCATAGGGAGGATTTTATTTGTTGATTTTCTTTTGATATTCTGTGGTCAGGTTACTGATGCCACACAACTGCAGTTGAAGTGAATGGAAGTTCACTTGTGGTTCTCATTGCATTGAAAATGTGTCTGTTCGAAAACAGACATGTTGTAGTTACTCAGGATATTTCACTGAGCACTCTCACTAGAAATGAAACATAATGCATTCCTCCTTTTAATACTAATAAGAGTAAACAGCAGACAAAGAGGGTTTTATGCAGCTCCAGGCAGCTATTTTGTGACTCTTAGATGTATTTGCTTTTTGTTACTGTGTTTATTTGTGTGTGCTGTAGCTGTCCCTGGCACAGACAGTGCACAGAAATCACAGCGAGGTATTGAGGCCTTACCTAAGGATGGAGCGGGCTGCATTCAGGTTTTTCCACTCCAGGATTTTATGTGGGTCAGTGAACTAACACATTTATGCACAACATATATTGCACACTTGGATGAACTTGACAGCACAATTTCCTGGTAAAGTACACAAAATAATATGGACCAGATAAACAGAGGCTGTTACTGGCCACAGAGGAGAGTTTATCATACAGCCTCGAGAAGCATCAAGAGTGCGTGATTTGTGCTAACTGACATTCAGTGGGGAATACGTCTAAGACCAATGACCTTTGAACGCCGCTGTACGAGACATTGTATGTGTTGGTGTCATTGTTTTGGAATCTTGTGGATCTTAAAAAAATCACTGATGCTTGTTTCATTCTCTGCTCATACTAAATATTTTTACATTATCATCCAGTGACGGCATAGGTTGAAATGCACAAAGCCAGAAATGTGGATTTACACTGTTTTGGTCAAAATTGACCACCATTCCACCATTTTCAGTATTTGTTGCCTAATACATGGTGGCAACAAGCCAAGCAAGAAAACCCAAACATCCTTCTGCCCAGCTACATTCTCCTGATCATCACAGGAGATCCCAAGTCCAGGCATCCGGCATAGGTGCCTGGGTCAACTGGGTCAACTGGCTCTTCTCTATGCAAAAACAAATAAATTCTCCTTCAAACTCCTTCCAGATGTCTGAGCTCCTCAACATGTCCCTGACCCTGTCCCTGTTCAGGCAGATGATACAGTGCAGCTGTGCAGCATATACGCGATGGGCAGAGCATGAGTACAGATAAATGAATCTGATGAAAACAATCAAATCAATGTTTCTGCTTTTGTACATATCTACAGCTTCAGTTTGATGAAAACACTTTTATCTTAGTTACTCTGTAATCTGAGTGCTGTATTTCTATCTTGCAATTGTTTACACGAGGGACAAAATTATGTGCATGTGATGACCTGGCATCAAATTCGTAGATAACACAAACTGGGTTCTTTGGTTAAACAAGATGACAATTACAAGTGAAAACACCATTTTATGTTGAAATGATTCATGGGAATTTGATGACACTACACAGACTAGCATTGATAATATTGATAATAAGATTACATGTATTTTGATAGCAGATGTAGCTGACAATACTTATACAGGAGGAACATGAAATGTGTGTGTGTGTGTGTGTGTGGGGGGGGGGGGGGGGGGGATTAAATTAGCAAATGTAGAAGAATGTACAGTAAATAAAAAAGTACAGTGTAGAAGGAGAGTGAGAGCTGTGACTGTAGGTGTGTGTAGATACAAATAGAGAGCTAACACTTATTTACTGTGACTTACCATTACTGGCTGAAAAAACATCACAGTTGAACACAATTTTTATGAACATCAAAATTTGACTGGTGGATGGTGGAGTGTGACTGACTGCAGTGGGCCACCTGGGCCAAAAATGCCAAGGTCACATGGAACAGAGGGGAGAAATGGGACACGCCAGGGAGGGGGACTGCACCCTGACAGAGACAATGCTTCTCTCCAGATTTGATGCTTGACTGGCAGTGATGGAGATTATTGTGTGTGGACTGAATTTTGTTTTGTTACAAGCCAACAAGTGATTATTGCTTTTTAAACCACGTAATGTTTAACCCTTTCAGAAGTCTCACACTGAGGCTTTTCCGTTTTTTCATGCCCATGTTTTTCCTTTATAAAGTTGTCCTTTTAAAAAAATTCCATAGAGTGCTCCACATATTCAGAGTCAGCACAACCTCATCTAATTATATATGTCACTCAATACAGACTCACTGTAACAGGAAGCAGAAGTTGTAAGTAGTGAATTAGTAGTAGTAGAGAAGAAAAAAAAAAACATGCATTGAATGTTTTCTTATTTTCTAGATAAAAACACTGTAAACCATAATAACTAAAGAACACTTCAACAGAAAGTTACTCATGTGTTTATGTCGTTCTAGAGCTAATATGAAGTTTCTGTCTTTATCTGATCTGAGTTCTGCTCATTCTTTGGAGCAGTAATGATGAAAAATCAGCTCCAAAGCCTCTAATGCTCTAAATACATTATTGTTCATGTCCCTCTGTCTTTATTCTGTCACTAGAATGTTTTGCATAATAAATCCATACTAATAAGTGCAACACAATAAAAAATAACTTCAATCACTGATATCTTCACTGTCCTGGTTGTTGATGTTGTCTGTAGTTTGATTCCTTCTCTTTGCTCAATTATTATTATTATTATTATTATTATTATTATTATTATTATTATTATTATTTTGTCTGCATTTGGTACCATGGTGACTGAATTTCATATGGTAGTCAGTGGGTTTTATTCTAAGTGTAAACTGTACTGTCTAAATCTAAAGTAACAAAGAGAAAACAGTGTCTTGTGCTGCTTATCTGACATTTATCTAGGCACAATATAATTAGCTCTTGTCTTCTCCTCCTTTTCTCTCTCTGCATCTGAACTGATTCTTTCACGCAGAGAAAGAAACAAAGGAAGAAAGATTTGGAGGAAAAGCTTAATGAGGTGTGATTACCCTCACACCACTGACATTTCACACCAGTACTATATGTGAAGTGTACGTCCAACCACAATGCCTGCTCCAGGGGCTGATGCAATCAGAGTTAGCTGGATTCTGGTGTCTTGGTATTTTTATGACATTTACTGTCCAAATTATCACATAAACCCTCCATGTCTGCTGTTTCTCTGCACCACAATGGATTTCTTCTTGTTTTATTGGATTTCCCCTTCAGATTTTCTCCTCTGTCCTCTCTGTTTGCTTTCTCTGTTCGTCCTCTCCGCTGACTCCTCAATCTCCCGAGCTGCAGAAATATAAATCTCTGACATTTAACCTACTGATAGCAAAAGGCTATTAAAAGTTAATCTGTCAGTATGATAAGAACAAAAGGAGATTTTATTCTTGTTTTATTGATACATTGTTATCATTCTTAAATTTCATAAATAAATAAACATGAAATCAGGTATAATATTATTTTTATCATAGGACCTTTGCTTGAAATGTTATTTTTCATTCTGTACATAAAGTTTCATTGCAGTGTTGAGTTAGCACCCTGGGTCTGGGGCCTTTCTGTGTGGGTTCTTGCTGTGCCTGCATGGGTACTCTTGTTTCCTCCACAAGACATGCATGTTAGCCCTGTGATAGACTGGTGACCTGTCCAGGGTGTACCTTTTCAGCTGGGATTGGCTCCAGCTGCTCAGATGGATACTTTCACACGGACACACACACACACACACACACACACACACACACACACACACACACATAGATAATGGATGCAACTGGATGAAATGGATGAATGGATGAAACTAAGACAGTAGCTTTATTATAACTACGTGTGTCTGGGAGAAGCACAGATTTAGTCTGGATGTTGGCTACATATGTACCTTCCATATGAATGGCAGTTATGTATTCAGTTGTGTTTTCTGTATCTGTGGTCCATGAAATGGGTAAACGTTTTGATTGATCCTATAAAAAAAGTGTCAGAAAAGAACACACTGAGGACAGTATGTTTTTCCTTCTTTGGTTTTTGTGCAACATTTTCTTGCCACTTTAGGTTTGATCCAGTAAACAAAACTATTAAAATGTACACGGAGCAAAAGTTAATTTCCTAAATGTTCTAAAAATGATTTTGTTTATTTTCAACAGAGAGACGCTTCATTGTTTTCACGTTACCAACACACAATCTGTTGGTGCTTAAACTGCATTCATTTCCATTTCACATAATAATAAGAGCAGCTGAGTGCACCAGACTCTCAGTTATGGTCTCGCCAATATGCATGAAAAACAGTTGTTGTTGTTGTTGTTGTTGTTGTTGCGTGCGATCAATTGTCTTGTTTTGGATCTAACTCAAACAAGACTTTCTTAACTGGTAATGTTGTAGTATAATGCTGAGTTGCCTCTATGGCAAACAGAAAGGCCTGAGGTCACTATAGCTTGCTACTACAGCAGCCTTTGATTTAAACCATGCTGAAACAAACAGTCTCTTCCAGATGAGATATATAATGTCCGGAAGGTAAAAGACAGATAATGGACATGGATTTCATCTTTGAGTATCAGAGACTGAAACAAGCTGCAGGTTTTCAATCAAGTAAACACTGTCAATACAAATACTTTGTCAGTTTGTGTGCGTACATGAGGGTGTAGTTGATCAATGAAGCATGTGAGTGCAGTTCACACCTAGTTGTAGTGCAGAGAAAGACAAGCAACAGCTGGCAGAGAGAATCAGAGCAGAAAGGAGAGAAAACAGTTAATGCAGCATCAAGACACTTATGAGTTGCTCGGGCTTATTGAAACACAGCCACATATTTCATTGTATCTGTTCATGTGCCTCTTTGTCATTTATGTCTCTAATACTATAATTGATCATTAGGATCACACATGTTGGGGTCTGGGGTCTGCTAGGCAGCAGGCAAACAGTAATCATTGCATTGTTTACATTGTAGGTGTCTAACTTAATAAGCATCTGTTCTACTGGATTATTGTAGGGTTTGACAGCCTGCAGACATGATCCCTTCTTTCTACTGTGTCAGGAAGGAAGGCAGGTACATAATTATGAAAAATAAACAGTGTCAAGTCCTTGTTATCATCAGCTCATTTCTATATGATGCTTCAGTGTTGCAGGAGACCTTGGTATAATGATTAGAGCTATTGGATAAGTGCAAGATGATCATGTTGTACCTGTTAATCCTAACCTAACCAAGTAATCAGGGGGCGACTCCACTGGTTGTAAAACAAAGTCAGATTGTATTGAAGTCTATGTGAAAATGTTCCTACTTCTCATTTGATTCATTAGCTTAGTAAACTTTTTCCTAATGAGTTTATGGTCTCAATTTCTAGTTTCAAGTCTTCAATACAACATTTCTTAAATGATGGTCCCATTTAGAAGAAAATAGACCATAAAGCAGGGGTGCAGCTACTGTGTGATTGACAGACTTGTCTGACAATCAGGATAGAGTACAGAGCAGGTCAGATCCACCCCTCACTCCTCCTCAGCTCCACTTTCTCCTCCAAAAATGGTTTCTTCTGGTTTAAAAAAAAAAAAAAAAACAGGATGGCAACGGCCAAATTACACAAACTGGATGCTTCAAAACAGCAGCTCACAAACCAATGGGTGACGTCATGAATGGTTGATACCCACAGTTGTGGTCTGTTTGTTTTTGCAGTGGTGGTTTTTGGTGTTTTTGTACAGTTTGACTGTCTCCTTTATATTTTATAACTATCTAGTCGGACTGGCTCCTTTTTTGTTTATAAAAGCCAAACCTGTCACAAAATGAGCCCATGTTGTTGCTCTGTTCTTTTCAGGCTTGCAGTGAGGGCTTCATGACAACATCTACTGTTTTCTGAGCGTTCCTGTTTGTGAATCTACATGTGGCTTGTCAGGTGATTGGAGTCATTAATGTGATGCCACTGACACAGATGTGAAAGTTACAGCAGGGAAATCAATTATCAGGACCTGAGAGAGATGAACTAGTTGTGCTCTGCCTCTGAGGAGCCACAGCTGGTCACTGCTTTCAGCTTACAGTTACACAGCAGAATGCATTTACATTGATTTACAGAACTGTGTTTTTTAACAAATGACAAATTGCTTTAAGACAAATGGAGTGGATACTCACTGTGAAAGAGCCCCTCTTCTGTCAGCAGCCACATTAGAAAATTCAACTCAAGAGGGCAAACTGATGTTGCTTTAATGTAACTGTGATATACATTTTGTGTTTGTGTGTCACTATACACCCATCAGCCATAACATTATGACACTGACAGGGGAACTCAATAACATTATTACCTGGTTACTATGGTTCCTGTCAGTGGTGGATATATGAGGCAGCAGCTGAACATTTAGTTCTGAAGTTGATGTGTGAGGATGTGAGTAACTTTGACTTTGACCAAACTGTGATGTGACAACTGGGTCAGAGCATCTCCAACACTGCAGCTCTGTGGGATGTTCCCAGACTGCAGTGGTCAGTACCTACCAAAAGTGGTCCAAGGAAAGAAAACCACTGGACCACAGACAGGGTCAGGGGTCAAGGCTCGTTGGGAGTGAAGGCTGGCCTCTGTGGTCTGATCCAACAAACTGCTGAAGAAGTTTATGCTGGTCCTAATGCCAGATACCGCAGCTCACGTTCAGAAGTCTAGTGGAATCCATCCCTCAATCAGTCAGATGTGCATTTGCAGCAAAAGGGGGACCTAGGGGACCTACCTCATATCAGATCAAATTGTTTTCTTCCCAGAAACTTTCTTCCAACTGTAAATAAGAGACAGTTGGACTGATTGTTTTATCCATCCACTCTGTGAGCTAATGGCCGTTCTTGTGGCTTTTGCATGCAGGAGGAGGTGGCATTTAAATGATCATGTCATTCATGTCATTCAGCTCTGCACACGGCCACTGGCTGCAGGCTCTTTCTCTTTCACTTCACTGACTGAATCACTTAATAAAGGTTCACAGGATGATGGAGATGCAAAAGTAGAATGACTAATGCTTCAAAAGAGCAAGGTGACAAATCTCTTCTGTCAGTTCTCTGTGCCTCTCCCGGTCTGCAGGCTTCATTGTCTGTGATTAGAAGAACATTTAAGAGTGATGAACCCATCAAAGACGCCTCTATCTCCTCCCGGCCTCTCTGTCTCTCTCCACCTTCCCTTGCTCTTTTGCGTCTCCCCCAAAGTTCAGAGAGGAGTTCAAGTTCATATCAACATCAAGTTCAAATTTTTGAACACATTACTATACTTCCTTCCTCTTTAAGCCTGCTATCAATTCTATTTCTAATATTATTTTATTATCAGATTTGATGGACTGACTTGACATGCTGTCAACATTTACAATTGGACACATTTTTTGCAGTTGAACAAAGAGAAAAAACAACAAACTGATTATTTGTTTCACTAAGTGTATCAGGCACAGAGTGCTGATACGTCTGAATTAGTTAAATGTAAAGAAACAAGAGTCACAGCCATTGTTGAAGCTGTGTTAGGCTGTAATACTTGCACCAAATTGTACTAACATCCTCCAGCCTGAACAACCACTCAAGTCATTTTTTTCAATCCTCTGCTATGACCCATCTCCTGAAATAGCACTCCAAAGGTGGCAGGCTTACTGGACGTTGGTTGTCATGGTTACAATAATAACCACACAGACCAGTACAAACAGTGGCATATCTACCTTTGTTGCTATAACACTAATTGCGGTTTGTTAGGTTTAGGGACAAATACTACTTGGTTAGGTTTAAGCTCAAGATCATGATTTAGTTTAAAATAAATACTTCAACATCAACCTTCACATCAATGTTTTTCCCGTGTTCTGTCGACCCATCCATCCACCCCAGTCTCCTCCCAATGTGGATATTTGTCACTCTATGAACTATGTCACAGCACTTTTCCCTTTGTTACTGTCATAAATGCTACAACCACTAGATATCGGTCATAATAACCTGCTGACAGACAACCTGTGGACCTGTTTTTGGCAGGTGTAATGTTTATCATATCCACCTTGTTATGGATGGTCTGATTCACAGATTATTCGCAGTCTTACCACCAAACAAGTCTTGCAGGCTGCTGTGTGGAAGTGTGTGAAACACTAAAAAGGCCAAACTGACATTTCAAATGGAAATTACAAAAAAAGTTGCTCCCCAACCATGCTCCTCTCTCAGTTGTTTGGCACTGCTACTGAGGTAAATTGCATGCCCACCCCACCCCCTTCCATACACACTTACAAACACACACACACACACACACACACACACACACACACACACACACACACCCCACCAGTCCAAGTAGTGCACTTAAAGAGAGCCACAGACAAAATGGAACCTTTGATGGACAGAAAGTGGGGTGCAGCGCAGTGAGTGATGACCTTCAGACTGTTTTAAAACAGCAGCCTGTTACATTACATCACAGTCCTCTCTCAGTGAACATCTCCAGCACTGTACTATCCATCCTCCATCCATCCACTCAAATTGTGATTTAAAATGTAAGATGATGCAAAACACGACTGAAGAGAAAACAAACCAGCACAGTCTGTTGAACAATAATCTTTGAATCCAAAGATGTGCACATCACCACACGCAAGAAACAGAAGCTGAGTGATGTGTTGCTGAGAACGTGGACACCTGCAAAAACCTGTTTTATAGAAAAAATCTCCATGGAGAAAAAGCTAATATCAGTTTACACAGATCAGCTGTTTGAGTCAGACAGAGCTAAGAGGAGGGTGGTTGTGTGTAGAAGTTTGGTGGTTCAATGGTTAAAAAAAAAGTAGGTCCAAAAGAATGCAAAGTTTGATGGCAAGATAAAGTGGTGACAATATTAAAAATAAAGCAGACACTTAAACTGAACCCCCCTTTTTTCTGTGTGCATGTTTTAAGCAAGGCCAGTGGCCTCCACATTAAATCAGTCCTCCTCCATCAGCACATTCTGAGGCCACCACCACAGCATGTCCCAGAACAAGTCACCAGCCTGGATCTTGGACAGCAGGGGCCAGAAGTATAAATTATACGTACACTCAAAAGCCACATGTATGCTGCTTCGCACGACATGAATCATATTTATGATGACCTCACACGTTGTTTTAACCACGTGTACACATGTTGCCAAGTTAGATACAGTGAGAGGAATATACAAACTAAACACACAGAATTGAACGTAAATGGTCTGCATTCCCTGGTATCATTGTTTCCTTTAGCATTGATTCATGTTGTACACTCATTATTTCCTGTTAAATATTTATACTAATCAGAGTTTCAGTTCCTGTCTGGTCCTGACAAATGCAGTTCAGAGTAAAACAGGATTTTACAGTTTAGTCATTGAGTCAGTTTGTAATTCAACCAACAATCTGTGAAACTGTGTGTTTTTGTGCATCTGATAACTTGTGGCACAAACAGTGATTTTGTCAAACTTATGAATTATGGGAGTATCTTCATCCATTTATGGTTAATTATGGGAGTGGAAATCATTCACCTAATTTCTCAATGAGTGAAATTTATAAAATAGAGTCACTCATACGCTGCCTTTCAAAACAAAAGAGTGTGTCTGTATATTTCTGGTTTTGTATGTTCACATAGTTTTAGTCATGAATCTATGCAGAGCTTTATACATCTGGCCCCAGGTCATATGCCGGGGTCATCACGTGACAGGCAGAGCCATTAAGTGAACAATACCAAATTTCTAGTGATAAGGACTTGACTTCTTTAGAATATATTTATTCAAGTTACAATCCCCCTCCACCTAAATCAAGTTTCAGCTTTTCAAGAGCATTTCCACAGTTTTAAATAACAACAGATTGAGATCAAATATATGTTTATATATGAGCTGATTTATAACTGGACTAGTCAGACCTAATAAGTTAATAACTTTGTTAATAAAACCAGGTCAAAAATCAAAGGCACTCAATGTGATCCATAATTATTCATGCTCAACACGATCAAAAGCTTCTTTTTACTGATCAGTAGATGTGTTATCAGCTTTGAGGCCAAACAGTTCACAAATCTCCAAGTCTTAAAGTCTTGAATCAAAGTAATGTTATCAGATATCACCTACAGCCTACACAATAGGTCTGGACACAAAGAATCACTTGTTCCATCACTTTACTCAGTCTGGTTACACTTTACTCGCGTCGCTGTTAGACCGTAAGGTAACTACTGCCCCTGTGCAGCTTGTGGCGGACACCCTCCGGCGAAGATGCCACTTAGTAATGCCAGCAGATCCCTCCAGGCACCAACCAGAAGGACAACAGGTAGAATATCTGTTCTGGGAGCTACAGCAGAGGGTATAGAGTTCACAATATGTGGAGCGCTGCTCCTAGTTCTACATTAGAGTGCTGTTGGGTGTGGGTGGGTGGGGGGTGAAGCTGCCTGCACCTCTTTGCGCTTACATTTAACAATCTGTAAAAAGACAGACTGCACCATAGTCAGTTGGCACCTGCCCAGTGTCAGAGCAATGAATAAACCTCCTCTGTACATTATTATGCTCCAGATCAAAGACAAAGTGTGATGGGATCTGGGCTATATTTTGACCCTTTTTCAGTGTGATGCTGGTCTTCTTTGGCCTCTGCTGAGTCCTATATTATTGAATAAAGTCAAACATCCATGTCTTTTTCATTATAAAGCAGGTCTAGATGCTACATTAATACTGTGAAAGTATCAGCCGGAGCCTGTATTCTGAAAATGTGCCTGAAAACAAGCCGTCAGGACTTCTGTACCTTTGTGATGTCACAATAGAACAGTCACTACCCTTCTATGAGTGTTTACCTGAAATCTGCTACTCTGACCTTCTCAATCAGAAGAGAAGGTCAGAGTCTCTCTTCTGTTTGGCCGACTGACCTGTTGCTCCAGAGAGTAACCTGAGAGAGGAGATGTAAAATTACACTGAGATGAAATTTGATTTAAAAACACATATATTATATCATATATGTGATATGATATCAACGCTTAAGATAAAACACTATAGAAGTATAAATAGGGATCTTTTTAAAATAATAAAAGCAAGTCAAGGCCATAGACAGTCATTTATCTTTAATGTGAGTCCAAATGAACTTCACATTACAACTACAATATCACACAACTCATGAGTCTGGGTGAGATGAAGCAGATGAGTGTGAGAGGCAGCATGAGTCTGGTTCCTCCCCAATCTAGTTAAACTCTCTACCAACAAATAAATATCTTTCACTGTTTCTCAATCACTTCATTTAAAACATTTGGAAGGACTGATCTGACTGAACGACTCCCAAAACTGGAGCATAAACATTTATAAACACATTGTCATGCTCTGCCTTTTAACAAATGGTCTTAATGATTTCTTCGGATTCCACATAGTGAACAAATACCAAGTCCACAACTGTTACTGTTCTGTGACTTTTCAATTCTTTTCATTCAGCCTTGTTATCAGCAGCGTTGTGTGTCTCTTGTACAAAAAAAAACACATCTAACATTTTAAGAGAACAGAAGAGAAGCCCTTTACCCATCATCCCAGGCTCCATTAAAGTTCAAGCTGCCTATTCATAAGATACCCATAGTACAGAAAGAAAGTACTAACAAACAAACAAAATAACTTGGAATATGTGCTAGACCCTTCTAGACCCAAACTGCTCCTTGACATTTTCTTCTGAAGCTGCACTTTCTGTCCCAGTTTGTGCTGCAGTCTCATAATCATTGGCCTCTGCAGTTAGGAACAAATAATGTCAACACCATATTTAAGTCATAGAGATTGTATTTTTATTGTATTTCAGCTTTCTAAAGGAAACAATGTGTGAGCAACTCAGAAATTTACAGCCCTAAGAAATTTAGATGGAGAAATTTAATGTTTTCTCTGCAGCATTTCATTTTAGAGGGACCTCGGACAAAATGATCATTTTGGCTGCATTAGCCAGTGACACCCCTCGAACCTAGGTGTCCTTAGGCACCACACCTCGCTCGACAACAATAATACTGACTTTATCAACACTGTCAAGAAAAATAAAGACTCCGTTTTTCATTTTAGACGCAGATCTGTCATAACTGACACTTTCACTGAACGCTACACTGCAATCACCCCTCTGACTCTGACTCCACCAGTCTGAGTGACTCCAGCTCAAACTGGAACCAAAGCACTTTAAACCACAAAACACCATGATGATGGTAAATCTATCAAAATACAAAACCAAAGATAAACTACACCAGAAAACATTGCACTGGAATGCACACCCACTCTCAGCATCTTCAATTCCCACAATGCCCAGAGAGAGAGAAAGAGAGAGGCATCAGCAACATATCACACAGTATCAATAGTGGACCTGGTTAGATGAAGTATCATAAATAGACATGTCAATACATTTATATTATGACACAAAGGATGTGAGACAGGACGAAAAAAAAAAAAAAGACTAGACTCTACTGGACTGGAATTATGTTTGGAAATGAAAATCAGGTTGATGTCAAAACCCAACATTGTCTTCGACAGACAATGACAACACAACTTAAAACCAACAAAATATAGTGTTAGATACTGCTATTGATGTTGAATTGTAATCAGCCAATGTCACGGCCAACATTCAACCGAGCATCATCTAACAACGTCCGTGACAAATGAGTACCGTCGAGGTCAGCAACAAACAGGTAATGAACTGTCGGAGAAAGAAAAGGTTTTTGGCTAAACTAAAAAAGCAGGGGTGGCATGGTGGCGCAGAGGTTAGCTGTGTGGCTAACCACTGCACCGCCATGCCACGCAAGAAAGGTCTGGGTTTGAACATAGAAAGGCCCCAGGTTTTATGTTCTCCCTGTGCTTGCGTGGGTTCCCACCGGGTACTCTGGCTTCTTCCTATAGTCCAAAGCCATGCACATTTGACCCTGCAATAGACAGGAAACCTGTCCAGGGTGAACCCTGGATGCCCAGCGTCAGCTGGGATTGGCTCCAGCCCTCCCGTGATCCTGCACGGATGAGCAGTTATAATAATATTTATATATAGATAATGGATGGATAGATGGATAGAAGAAACTGAAAAATGTAAATGGTAAAGATTATATTGAGCTTTACCTTCATCTAAAAGATGTACCATCAATCTTAGACTGAGGGCTTGAGCTCTGCACTGGGAGGGAACAAAACATGAGGAGGCAAAAGGTGACTGTGAGGTACAACATCATGTTAAAGAAATTATTTAATAATGTAAAATATTTTTCAGTTGTGGAAACTCATAGGTGGGAAGATTTAAGGTGGGATAGGACTATGATGAAAAAGACATATTTCCTCCTAATACCATATTATTGAAGATGAACATATCATATTTCTTATTATTGTATTACATTATGATATTTTTAGTATGGATATATTACTAGTCATTACCTCTGTAATGAGTCTTTGTAAAAAATGGCTGATCAAAATTTCCCAGAGCCATAGGTGACCTCTTCATATTGTTTGTTTCTGACCAACAGTCAAGACAATGAGACCGTGGAACCAGACAACGTGACTCAAACAATTAATGATTAAGCCATTATTAAAGTAGTTACCAATCAGTTAAGCATTATTTGAACTGTGGAGTAAAAATGATCTTATAAAGTTATAAACATTTCACCCCAGTTCAAGCCTCTTTTCACTGGCTCTATTCATTTAACTGCCAATATCAGACAAGGCTCAAAATGCACCATCTCATGTCAGAGACCTTATTCACTGACTCTCAGTTTCTAGGTCTCCTAGTTTATTTTATTTCCCTGGTTGTCCATCATTATTGTATGTTTCTCTTTGTGTTATTACTTTACTTTTTTATTTATTGTTCTATTATTTTTATATCCTTTTTACAGCACTGATCATCTTATGCTGTGTAAGTGTACTTTAGAAATTAACTGTATGTACTAAAAGTGATGCCAAAAAATCTTCAATCATAAAAAACCTTTAAAATCTTATTACTGTCTTTGTAAAAGATCTCATGATAGTTAAGAGCTTGAAAAATAATCTCATAAATCGTCAGATATTTCATAAGATTTTAGGATGAAACATGTTTCCACAAATCCATCCTCCATCCTGACCTGCCATGTCTGCTTTGTATATATAGAGAAATGTTTTTGACTGAGCATGTGGGCCTAAGGACCAGAGCTTGTGTATTTGTGAGTATGTATGTGTGCGTGTGTGTGTGTGTGTGTGTATAAGTACAGGTTGTTTTTACACCAGCACGTGTGCTCAGCAGGTTTCCAAACATGGTTTTCTTGCTGCCTCCTCACATTTCTTCTCCAGTCCTGCCAGGGGGTTGTTAGTCTCTGTTTATAAAAGAACTTTAGACCCCTAAGTGTCTTCAGTGTGACACAGTATGAAACCAAACAACCCCAGAATGACCACGAGAGATTTTCCCATCTGCTGGAGGCAGATTATTAGCGTGACAGGACTGGAAACATTACAAACCTCCTAATCGTTTGTTCTATTTCTGCTGGGTAGAAGATCCGCTGGCTGTGGGTCCATGTGCTACGAGGTTGTAGTAACCATTACAAATCGAGGTACATGTGTAGAGTTATGTAAGACCTTCAAGTGTTTGGTTTGAATGATAGAGTGGGGGCCATGTTACAATGGTCAGGAGGTTTAGATTTAGATGTTGCAATCAATATTTGTGCTAAGCTAAAATAAACACGTCCTGGACCCACCTCTGTACTGGATGCTCAGATGAAAAAGACTAATCTCATCTGAGTCTGGGTGAGGCAGAAAGCAACAGGTTTCTCCTGCTTAAAGACTTCAAACTATAGATTGAGACCATAAACTCATTAGGAAAACTTTTACTGAAATAATAAGTCAAGAGAGAAGTAGACTTCAACACAATCTGACTTCTTTTTACAACCAGTTGCCCCCTAACGGCCATTAGATAGAACAAAGGCACAAAGGAACAAAGGACTCTTCAGCATTAGCATCACTACAGATCCAGAGTTTCTATGGTTCATACATTTATAAGCATTATATGCTAACCATTGAAAAACAAGAAGTTCTCTAATTTACATATCACCTAAACACTCTACAGTAGAGGCCTTATTCAGCTCACAGTATCAGAAGCAGGCACTTACATGTGTTTTGCACGCTGTAGCTTTGAGCACAAGAACAACGGTAAAGTACCACAACTGTTGTTCTTGTTCTGAACTTTGCTGTAGGTTTTGTCTTTATTAAAAGCCATAAAAGAGTCTGTCTGTCAAAATCCCAACTGCTGCTCCTGGTTGGACTTAGATCTATAATATTTACTGCACACATGTGGACTTTATTGGGTGTACCACAAGAGAGAGGAGTTGCGAAACTAATGATTTTTCTCAGGAAGTTCTCCATTGTGTAATAATGTGCAACTATAAAAAACTGGTGGTAATGTATGGAGGGTGTCACTGATAAGCAGCCATAGTTTAAGATCTTTTATAAGTTAAAGCTAAACATCTGGTTCAGAGCTGTGATGTGTTGTTCTCCATTTGCTGACACGTGGCAGTGGTTGTCAGTCTGATGTGTGTGCAAATTCATGCATTCATATACAGCAGACATGGGTTAGTAAATGTCTGCTCCAAAATACAATAATAACAACCATGACCATAAAAACTTTGCCATCACACGCATCACACACAGGGGCACACACATACGTACAGAGAGAGAGAGAGAGAGGGAAAGACAGAGAGAGAGAGAGAGAGAGAGAGAGAGGAATGCTAAATGGAAGGACTGTCACACCTTGGCGAGGACAGATTGCAGTGATTTATCATCACAATGATAATGTGATGCTGAGAGGATAAATGTGTGTTTTTAAATATCCTTCTCACACCATGGTGTCATTCCTGTCTTGATTGCTCAGATTTACTGTCCCTGTGACAGATGAGCAGCTTCACCACCTCCTAAAATCTGTACTGTTTTCATATGTGTTTTTCCGACATGTGTGTGTGTGTGTCTCAGATAGTGTGTCTCAGGCACACAAACATTAACACACTTCTGACAGCGTGCCTCATTGTTTGTGATTTCTCAGATTTACTGGCAGTAAAGGTAATAGCTTTATAGGTTTCTCTATAAAAAATTACCCATCTGCCTTCGTAGCAGCGGGGCTGTCTATCCCTTCAACTACACAGGGAAAGCGCATCCACGTAGGTCACGTTACAGACAGTTTAGCCCCACACTGAGTGGTTTAACATTCAAAATTCCTGCCTTCATGATTTCATTTTGATTTTGAACATTGCACCTTATGTTTCCAGATTGGCTTGGATATATTTTTCAAGTCTTTACTTGAAACAACTTTCTTCCTTTTCTGTGGTCACCTGCAATGCAACTACAACTTGAAAATCTCCCAGCCGTCTGTAAGATGATCTAGTCACTAAACAAGAAAAATATGCTCTGACCCCAGATCAGAGGAGAGTTCATACGATTCCCTTTAGATGTTCACCAACTACAAAGAAATAAAGCAGCTTCCTGGCACCAGTCTACCCAGTGTGATCTGTGCCAGACAATGTAAAATTTGATCCATCACAAGACAAGGACGTATCAGGAAATAAAATCACACCATGATGAGGATGTGGATGTGTTACCTGTACAGTAGATGTTGTTGTAAAGTGGATCTACACATAATGGATGGATTTTATGGTGAGAGGATGTTTGGCTTCATATTCATGCTGGATGTGACTTGGTGAGGACAGTGAATATACATGTAACCTCAAATTATTCAGACATCCATGATGCCCAGAAAATTACTGGACTTTTCCTCCAGCACCATTATAAGGTTGACATGTTTGGGTTAGAGTCAAATGACTTCACAACAATTGTAATGACTGCCATGAAATGTGGTGCAGACAAGTTCCCCTCATGACAAACTAGAATTAATTTGTTCACCTGACACCTCCAAAACCAAAACCAATCATATACTATTTCCCTATGGTGAGGGTTTAGTTTGAGACTGGTGCAGTATGGGAGTGGAACCCTGGTCCAGCTCTCCCATATTCTCCTCCCTGACAATATCACAAATACAGCTGTAAGTCAGGCCTTATTTGTTTTATGTCTCAGATAGTAATTTGTGAAACAAATGCTCCTGTTGTGTTTAAGCAAACGATCAGTCCCTTGTTATGAATGATGCAGCAGGCATCTTAAACCACACCAGAACCAGAGGGTTCTGAATCATTAAGTCAGAGTCATTCCCCTTTAGAGGACTCCAAGAGTGAGCTAAATTCAGGACTTTATATTAATAATTCCATCATTTTGGCATGGGTCATATGAATAAAATCAATTTACAGGCATTATAAATTACAGCAAACCCCCTGTGGGGAGCTGTAGACAAAGCCTTGACAGTGGGGAAGATGGAGAGCTAATTTAAATTTACATCAGCTTAGTTGATTTTTGGTTGACAGCAAAGCCTACACATATAACCCAGAGAGTTTATTAATGGTGTTCTGTTTAAATAAGGGATTCACCAGAATCAACGCCTGGCGATGTTTGAAACATTATTTAGACTTTTGTTATAAGAAATAAAGAAAATGAACAGGGACCAGGTAACTTAAAAGAAACTAAAAAAATATAAAAAATAAAATATCCTTGACCTCAGTATTTCTAAAATCACAGCCATGGCTCTGGTATGACAGTTTAACTGGAGTTTCAGAAGTAAATAGTTTCAGCCAGTTATTATGGAGTCAGTGGACAGAAAGAGAAAAGTGGAGAGTGACTACCACTCTACCACTCAGTCATGTGAGAAATGAGAACATCCATCCACTGATGAAGACAGTCAGATGTGGATAAAATGGCTAGGATCATTATGTCATATTGTATATTTTAAGTTTTACTGTAATTAATGGGATCTTGAAGGCAACAGTACATTCACAAAGCACAGGTCAGGGATGGTGGCGTTAGTATCAGCAGGGGTCCAACAGGAAATCTTTGGCCCGGGGGCCACCAACAACTTAATGTGTCCATGCTTAGACATATCGCTACTAACACACCTGTCTTCACAGCACCTGACATGTAGTGGTGTTTGGACATGTTGCCATGTGATTGCTGTGAATTGCTTCATAATGATTGACAGTTTGATGGTATCGGCCGACTGCCTAAATAATAGGTTTAGTGATCAGGATGGTTTCACGAGGCTGTTTCCTGAGGGCACACATTTTAATACTGAGATGCTGTCTTCCTGGAACTCTAGACTGCTTTAAACAGATTTTTCTCATGGTTGCAGCTCCCATAGTGAAGCTTATGGAACAAGTTGTCTCTGTTTAATGATACTCAGCAGTGCTCTGCTGTTCTTAGCAACAGACTGAAGCTGAACACTGTCTAATTTAAGCCATTACACACTTAATACACCATCTCCTCTGTGGACTAAATGAGATTAAATTATTACGCTTCCAAGGATCACTCCCTACATGGACATGTTCGATAAAGTCTTAGAAGTTACTGAATGAGAGAGACGGTTATGTGCACAACAGGAGAGTAGTTACAGCAGAACAAGAAAAGGGTAGTTATGCACAGAGCAATTGTGTTGTATTTATGATATATTGTGCTTTTACTTACAAAAATCGAGGGCAAAGCCTTCATTTACAATGACGTCAAGCAGGTGCAAAATAACAAAAACACAAGATAAAAGAAGAACATCAATTAAAACAAACAAATATAATTAATAAATTGTGTAGCAACAAAATCAATTATAGCAGGTACAAACAGAAGTTAAAAGGTTTGAGATTAAGGATTTAAAATGACAAAGAGGAACCAGCAAATTAATTTTTAAAGTGCTTTGTAGTGAGTTCTAGGTGGTTGGTGCAAAAAAAAAAGCTCAGTATGAAATGGAGGGACATGGAGTGTAAGCTGGGCATTAGTCCTGGTCCCATGTGGTGCTGTCAATGAAATGAGCATGGAAGTAATATATGAAGGCAGCTTTCCAATAAGGATATATATGCAAATCACATCTGTCAGAGAGAGAGAGAGAAAGAGGACCAGTCATCCTTTTTGTACAGGATGCAGTGATGAATATTCTGAGCATCAGCAGTACTGAATCTGAGAGGAGAATGGCAATATCAAGGCCCATTCCTTTTTTCTCACCAGTTAAAGTGAAATTTACAGTCGGTCCTTTCCCCCCAGAGTAATTCCTCTTCTCAAAATAACTCATAATGGGGTCTGTGGAAATGTTCATTAACTTCAGCACACTTCTAACAGAGTGAATCCTCCACCTGAACAAATTTAAAGTGGATCTTTGACAAAAAATGCACCCCCAAAACTGTGGTGTTGTTAGAGTCACCGCAGCAGGCGTTTCCTTCGGTCATATAGGACTTATTGCCAGGACTAAGTTCTCCTTTGGACCGCTGTGGTACAGTTGGTTGGAGGCAGGTGAGGAAGGACAGTTGTCCCGCTTATTATCTATTAATGTATGAACTGTTCATCCATGTATTAAATTAAAAGGTGAGAAACTTTTATTGTTGTACTGCCGTGTGTATTGTGTCATTTCAGCTTCTTTCTCCCTCTCTCCTGCTCTCATCTGTTCAATGCATCATTTAAGGCAGTGTAGAGGCTCCTCCCCTTTCCTGCAGTTCCAGAGCAACCAGGAAACAGAGCATCCTCTGGTCAGTATCCATACAGAGATCCAGACATAGACTAGTTTTATACCCAGTTTGTTCAAAATAACATTTCTAAATCTAGTGCTAAGTTAGCAAGACTGCAGACTGTAAACACCCTACTAACAGAGCCCCTTTGTACCAGAAACTACAACTCAGTGATGAGGCACACAACTGGTTAGTGGTGGAAATATGATCAGTCAGTCAGTCAGTCAGATAGTCAATCAGTTATTTGTCAGTCGTGGTTCGTTAGAGGAGGTGGATGAAGGAGGTGTGACTGACTTCATGTATATTGTTTTTATTATTATGGCAGTGGAAACTGTCCCAGTTTAAAAATATATATTATGCAGCTCACTACAGTTGGGTTGGCAAGTGTCAAAGGTAAGGATGGACTTTTGTCTTTTCAGTCACTGGAAGAAGATCTGAAGCCTGAAATGAAGCCTTTGTCTCGCCTGAGAGTGTCTGCAAAGAGGCTCCAGCTGCTAAAAAATGTCCATTGAGAGCAACACATATCTCTTTATGATCTGATTGAGGATCCAGCTAAAGTGAGAGGGGGAAATAAAAGTGAAGACTTCTGTTTAGATAGATAGATAAATACTTTCACCCCCTGGGGAAATTCAAAAGAGTTTAGCAGTGATGGATTTAAATATGGATTGGGAATTAAATGCAAATAATAATTAGCTTTGGTCTTCCTGACTGCAACTGTGCATCTGTTTCTAAGGTGCCTGAAAGTAAGCCAGTGACTGGGCTCACCACTACGCCTGCAAGATCCTAAGCTTTATTTCTCTCTTTTAGCAAGGATGAGATTTCAGCTGAGAAAAGCTGTATCGAGCTGGAGGAATGTCAGCATCTGCAAATGTGTTTGGCTTCATAGATCCATGTCCCTGTCCTGTCAAGAAGCACTGATGTGTCCCGGTAGCTTTGATAGCTGCTGCTGGTTAAAACACATTGTGGATACATGATGTGCAGGGGCAGCTGCATTGCAGGTTTAAAGATCAACAAGCCCATCAAGCAGAGAAGATTTAGCCAGATTAATAGAGGATAGGAAAATATTCCATTTCTGCTCATGACAAGCCAGCGAAGCAACCATTTCCCCTCACAAATCGGACTTGCTAATATAGTGTGTTTTGGCTTTCCTGACTGTGTAAATAAGTGTGTGCGCGTGTGTGTGTGTGTGTGTGTGCATGTTTGTGTGTGTGCGTGCGTGTGTGTGTGTGCCTTCCTCTCATCTGACTTTCAAATGTTGGACCATTTGGCAACACACGTTAAGAAGAGGTGATCTGATTAAACATCATCCACAGTGTTTCCAAGGCAGTCATTAGCCCCCCTGCTGTGTTAGGAGTCATCTATCAGGAAATTGAGATTTGTTAGCTGTTGAGTCTGAGGCTGCTCCTCATCAAACATATAAGGAATGCTGTTGCAGTGCAGTCTGTGGGAGGGATGAAATGGTTTGTTAAAGGTTTTGTTGGTTTAGGCCTACAACACCTCCACAAGCACCAGTGTTTATTTCCTCTCTTTCCTCCATGCTTCCATCTGCCACCTCCACCTTCTTAGCCACAATAAAGTACATTTCAGCAGATGCGCTGCATCTTTTCAGATTGATTGGCTGTTAGAAGGCAGTGATTCAGGTCTTGAGGAGGTGCAGACCATCAGGCCTGCATGAGGTAGGTGTGAATGCTGCATCTTCTGGTTAATACTCAGTCTCAGTCGGGTCTTAGGCTGCGTTTGATTAGTCTTGTGGTTGAATGTGACTGACTCAGTGCAGGCTGGAATATACTGAGGCACTATGTTTCACCAGCTGCTGGCTCAAAAAAAAAAAATGTGCTCATGTTAAAAAATGGACCTGCTTTAGCTGAGTGCTGTCATTTGTGGTTTGAACCCAGAGTGTTCCCAACATTTTTAAAGCGGGAGAGGAAATGACTCTCCCAATCTCAACATCTCCATCCTTCCTCTTACTCTGCTTGGGAGGAAACGTTCTCTACGTAACCACACACCTCAAACTTAAATAAATCCTCTGGACTACTATCAGCAAATTATATGACAAAAACCATAACAATAATGAACTGACTCCACTGTGCATCCATACATTATTCTTCTGCTTCACTGTTGAGCAAAATTGGTTACAAACACATTAGTGAGGCATCGTGCTGTTATTAATTTGTTATTTCTTCAACACCATGAACATAGGTGTTAATTTCAACTGGTACTAATACTCACTAGCTAAAATAGTCCCCAACAAATACACTTGTTTCTCCTGTTTGAGTAACATTTGATACAAACTACTGAAACCAGCTGAGAAATGAAATGCTGAGCTTTAAAAAAAAAAAAAAAAACAGGTATTTTCACAGACATCATCAATCACAAACGCAGACTCTCTGTAAAAGTGGACATGGATTCTGCAGCTAAAAAGTGAAGCCAATATCTAATGACCATCAGGGGGCGACTCCACTGGTTGTGGAAAGAAATCAGATTGTATTGAAGTCTATGTGAAAATGTCCCTACTTCTCACTTGATGAATTAGCTCAGTCAACGTTTTCCTAATGATTTTACAGTCTCAGTATATAGTTTCAAGTCTTCAATACAACATGATGTTCATTTTTTAAATGATGGGCCCATTTACAGGAAAATAGACTATAAAGCAGGGGATGCATTGGGAGTGTGTGATTGAAAAACGGTGACCTGTTGGAGTATGTTGTATTCATACAACAGATCCCGAAGTGGTATCACCTGCCTCACCCAAAAAAACAGTTATAAGTAAAATGTGTGTGTGTCTATTTGTTGTGTTTGTTTGCACAGTTCAATGCAACAACTAAACATTGTGAAGACTGCAGTCTACATTACTTGTGCAACATATTAATTAAGCTTGACATATTTGGAGTCTTTGTAAACTTTAAAATCTGCAAACCTGGCAATGCTTTGCTGAAATATGAGTTAAAAACAATGCATCAAAAACTATTATCAGAAACTGCAGCTAATAATAAGCGTTGCCTTATGTTCCAGTGTGACCCTGCTGTATGACAGACGGACAAGCAGACCACGGGGTTGGGAAACATTCCTGTTGTGTCTGGGTTAAAAAGGGAATGCAGCTCCAGCAGTTTCTGTGGGTTGCCAGTGAAATTAAATTTCGTCATTCCAGTCGTGGCATCAGGGCAGAGGGTAAGGATGTTTGTCTCATGTGTACATGCTGCGTTCAACGCCTGTCACTCTTAATTCCATCCTGTCAGCACTGCACTGTCATCAATGATGATGTGCTTTAATCTATATACAATATGTGGCTGATACTGCAATGTCAGTTCTTTATGATTGAATGATTTTTGCCTGTTTAAAAAAAAAAAAAAAGCAGTGAGACTATTGCTAGAAATAGGTTGAAGAAGTCACAGTATTTGGTTTTCCCTGAGGTTTCTGATGGTAACAGAAAGTGTCATGGTTTTGGTGTTATAACAGTAATGGTTTCTGGACCCAAAGGCAGACACAGACCATGAGACAAAGGGAAGTTCACCAGCAGGGTATTTGCAAATTAAAAGTTATAATAATAAAAGACTGTACTCGGTTTTACGTGGAATAGGAGATGGCTCTGTGATTCAGCAGAGCAGGTAGGCAGCTGGGCTGGGCGGTGAAGTGCAGTAGGGAGGGCAGCTGATGGTGGTTACTGCAAGCTGCGATTCTGCCTGTTCTATAAGAAACGCAGAATGCAAACACAGTGACTCTGTATTTGTTAAAAATGTGTGGAACATAAACAGTACAAAGATGTCATAGAATTACATCTTTAAATACAGGACTTATTTTTTGAGGGTGAATGCATCATGGTCTGTACCTCTTCAAAGTCAGGCTATAGCCTAGATGCAGTGTTTTGTTGTTGGGTAGTTGTTTGGGGGCTATGTCCTATTTAACACTGAAGCTGCACAGCAGTTGTATATCTGTATGACTGCCTCTCTTGGCACAGCAGGTCTTTCATTTTGAACCCATGAGATTGCCGACTCAGACCGTCTCTCTCTCTGCCTCCTCTCTTCCTCTTAGCATGGCTGCTGTGCCTCGCCAGGAGAAAACTCTTAATTGGAAGAAGTAATTAAAACAAGTGTCTTATATATTTATTTAGCACGTCAGTGGGAACCTGCTGGCTCTGTGCTCTGTCAGCCAGGGTTGATAATCACAACTGTTAGGCTTGGAGCATCTCTCAGGCACTGGAGCCATTTCCTTGTCAGAGAGGTGCAATCAGCACAGATTGTTATCATCACTGAGATGGACTCAGGTCTGATTAATGAAACCATTTGTGAACAATAAATAAGCACATTCCATACCAAATCATAGTTCCAGTCAATAGCAACCGCTGCAGTACTTGAGTGAGCGAGAGATGTTAATTGTAAAAAAACGGATTGCAAAAAGAAGTCGATTGTACTGAATTCTATGTGAAAATATCCCTACTTCCCACTTGATTTATTAGCTCAGTAAATGTTTTCCTAATGAGTTTATGTCTCAGAGGAAAATAGACCATAAAGCAGGGTATAAATTAGGGTGTGGCCACCCTATGATTGATAGACTGTACCACAACCTGCTGGAGAAAGCACAGACCCTCTCTCCTCCCTTTCTGGTTTCAAAAAACCAAGATGGCTGACAGCCAAATTACAAACCAAAGGCAGCAAAATGGCAGCTCACTAACCAATGGGTGACGTCACAGAGGGTTGTTATAATGTACTCACCTGAAAAGGGTAAGTTAAGTCTCTGTAGTGCCCCAGTATCTCACCTGGTGGAGTGCATACCCTTAAGACTCACTCCTAACCACAGGGGCTGACTTTGAGTCCAACCCATGGCCCTTTGTTGCATGTCATCTCCTATCTCTCTTCCCCTGCTTTATTGTCTCTCTCTCTCTCATTGTCACTGTCATAAAGGTAAAAATGCCCACCAGATTGACCATAGCACACCACAATGGCAGATACTAAATGTTAGTAGTGAATATGGAACTGTGGCTTCTCAAAAAAAGTTTGCAGTCTCAAGAAGAGATATATGACAGTGGGTTAACAGAAAGTAACATTACACTGTCATGTTTAGATGAAAAATGTAAGGTGCCAGCAGCTCAGACAGATTTGGCCTCCAACAAGAGTTGCAAGGTCAGTAATGTTTTGTCTTTGTATGTCGGGTAGCTGTCATGTGTGGTAGTAACCCCTGGGATAAACGGAGCATAGTAGCGTGTGTGTTCTTCTACTGCTGTGCCCTAATACAGTTTACATTGAGCTCTGTGCATGTGCAGGTTTGTTAACAGCAGTGCTAACAGGGTGCTGAAATGAAGCCAGCCATTACAAATGTATTATATTATTTTAATGTATTTAAATCTTTTTTTTTTTTTTTTTTTTTTTGGGGGGGGGGGTGAACCACTGCAGTATCTCATCATGTCTGTACATCATCAACAATCCGCAGCAAATGGCTGATTGTGGTTTTGTATTTCTGGATGTCAGTAGAGTTGTGAAGGGAGAGGAGCTCTTTCTTCCCACTGTGAATTCCCATTTCAAACTTTGCTGTGATAAAATCAGCCACTAGATGTTCTGGAAATGAAGCCAGAGGTTTGTCAAAACTTTGGCAAATTGGAGATTGAAATTTTGAACAACCCATGGTGAAGAAATCATACCTTGATCACAATATTTAATTGGGTTTCTCCAAAATCTTATATTTCCTTAAATAAATACTGGAAAACCAAAAATGTAAATGGCTGTGGAAGTGGCTAACAAAAACATACAGAAACAAAAGTTTGGATAAATTCCTAGTGTCAGTCATGTCATGTTCAGCCAATTGAGCCTAATGAACATTTCTACCACTTTTTTGATTTAATTAAATTGAACACCATATAATCCTGGTACTGTCAACACAGCTTTCAAATGTTTCACAATAAAAGCCCCATAATGAGGTTTCTGTCTACTAAAAGATTAGAGCTTTTAATTTGAAACTGCTAAAGGAAGTACATACATTAGACAAATAAAAAATTCACTCATGAAAATGAAGACGATTAAAGTGTTAAGCAATATTTAAGTTGTATGTTAACTTTGACCCTGTGACGTGTTGATGTGCTTCACTCTCACTGATGCCACTCATATGGTTACTGTATCATGGTTAGCGAAAAACGTCTTCATGAAAAATTAGCTATGGTTAAGGTGAGGTCAGGACAGGGAAACTAAACATCTGGTTATGCTTCTGCAAATACAGTGGTAACCAAGAAGGTGAACATTAATTTCAGGTCTGTGACAGAAGGCAAACTCTGCAACCATCTTTTCATCTGTAAATCCTGTGGTACGGAATTGGTCCTCTTCGCTCTTTGAAGGTGTCAGTGCCGTCAGCTTTGATTGGGTAGTCTTTCAGTTCTCCAAGCTTTTACTGTCCACTCCTGACTGAGTGTGATTACATCCACGTTTGTTGTCTTTGAGGAGGGCTGGACTCTGATGGTCCATAATGACTAAAATGAAAGACAAAGCCATTATATTGCTCATGAACACAGTGCAAACAGAGAGAGACAAATAAAAAATATTTGGATGTAGCCTTTTTATAGATTAAAAAGGATGTAACCCTGTACCAATTTTAGCCAAATTAATATATTTTGTTTTATCTTCAGTGTTGAATACTTAACCACTTCAACAGAATTATCTCCCCTTTCCTCACAGTTCTTTTGATTCCCTGAATTGTTTTTGATCTTCTTGCATTATTATTCTCCCTACTCAGCATATTGACAGCAACACTGACACACTAAAGGTACTGTCTAGCTATCAGGAAGATAAAAAAATATGGAAAACCCTTCCACAAAATCCCAACACCTTTCCCCCCCATCTCCAACCACCACTAATGTCAAATAAGTTTCATCATCCCTTGCATGTGCTTCAATTTCGTCACGCTTACATTTTCAGCCGCTGTGATCTGTGGGCTGTGCAGAGCTTGCACAGCATGACTGGAGGGCTCGCCGCGAATCACACGCCATACCGCTGTTGATACTATACTGCCAGCTTTAATGAGGTCATTTCTTTTCCTCCTCTTTTACTGTAACTCCTGTGAGATTTCATCATTTCATCGTAGCGTCAGAGGGATTAGAAAACTGAAAGCGGAGAATGTTGGCCTGTCAGTTTGTCTCAAAGCACCTTGCTGCCTCTGATCTTCCATTGTAGCCTGTAGATATCAAAACTAAGCTCCCTGTTGTGTTCTACTTACTTCCCTGTATTTCAATGAAACTGTGTCTGCTCTGATTTTTGATATGTGGGAGACAAAATAAATAAATTAAAAAAAAAAAAAAAAAAAAAAAAAATATATATATATATATATATAGTATTAATATTTCATCAAGATACCTTTTGTGGTCATGGCATTTATGACTTGTGTCTTGTGTCCTTTGGAAGCACATGTAGAAGTCAGGTCACTTTAAGTCCACAGGAAGCAGTAGGAAGCAGGGGATTGACTTTAAAAGTCAAATTTTTTTTTTACTTGCTAGTGTTTCATCTGAGGTGTTAATATCCATAAGAAGATATATTTTTGGATTTAAGAACCAAAAACCATCTCATTATAATTTTACATCTCCTCTCTCAGGCTTCTCTCTGGAGCTCTGGTAACAACAGGTCAGTCAGCCAATCAGAGGAGAGGCTCTGATCTTCTGTTGCGATTGGCTGACTGCTTTCTGAATTATTAATAAAAATACAGCAGATTTCAGGTGAACAGTCCGAAAAATCAAATCCTGCAAGGTAGAGTGGTGGGTTCAGGTATGTGGTGCTTGGAGCATGGCTTAGGGTGGAGACTGCTTTGTTGTGACATCACAAAGTTCCACAAGTCCTAATGGCTGGTTTTAACGTCTAGTTTTTCAATATAGGCTGTGAGCATTTCTCCTTGGACTGAGACCCTTGATACTTTCACAGTATTAATGTAGGACCTAGATCTGCTTTATAATGTATGGACCCTTGAAATAGAAAATTTCCAGTTTCCTAATGACAGATAACCTTGTGGTCATTTAACCATGGTCACAATTGTTCCCAAACCTTGACCGCGTGACTGCTATTGCATCCATTATGTCCACCATGATGAGGAAGTAATTGTCATTCAGAAACAAAAATCCCTTTTCAGTTTAAGAATTTTACTCACTGAAATTCCCCATGGAGTGGATCAAACTGAATAATGTTTTTCTCTTGTTTTACCCAAGTTATTATTCAATGTAGCTTTGCAGGAAATATTAGTCAAACCTGTGACATGTGGCCTTTTGTTTTCTTTTTGCCTAAGGCCAGACCTCACGTGTCCCGTGTTGTCTGTGTGTATGTGCACCACTACATACACGTGTATTGTTGTGTGTGAAAAGCAGCCAGCATGACAGGCAGTACCTCCAGTGAGGTTCTCTCTACATTATTGTATGTGTGTGTGTGTGTGTGTGTGCATTCTTGTTTGACAGAATGCATTCATCTGTGTCCCGTGGTATGTTTTCATGCTCACGCTAACCTTGTTAGGTGTACCTGGATCAGGTTGAGGACAGCATGTTCGGTATGTGACCAAATGTTATTTTCCTGCAACCAAATCCAGACTGCCTTGCAGGAAAGAGAAACACAACACACACACACACACACACACACACACACACACACAAGTACTTCTACCTTTGTGAGGACACTTGTTGATATGATGCATTCCATAACCTCGTACCCTCATCTTAACCATAACAGCCAAATGCCTTAATGCCCACCTTCACTGTTACCCTCAAACAGCCCTTTCGATCTGTGAGGACAAAAGACACTCTTTTAACAATGATGGTTTGGGCTAAAATGTGTCCCCACAACATAGAAAGACATTTTCCCTCATATATGGACCAACCCACTTGTCTACCTTTGTGTGTGTTGAAGCTGGTTTATAATCAAAACTGGCTGCTGAGCGAATCATGTGCCACTGCACCCCTCTGGACGTTACTAATGATATATACGTTTTAGCACTGTTGGCTTTCTATGTGTGTGTATGTGTGTGTGTGTGTGCTTCAGGGCTGGCCAGAGCTTTTTTGGGGCCCTGAGCAGAATATGACTCACGCCCCACCCTACCCCACAAGCTAATGTCAGAGGCACTTTGTGTGAGTAATTCATTTTGTAAAAATCTGAGTAAAGTGCATTATTGCCATCACAAGTTTTTTCCTAAGCTCACAAGTGATGGTGAAATAAGATTCTAGAGGAATAAAGAATGTGCTGTCCTGAGAGATGACACAACCAGTCTGGTTACATGAAGATCTTAATTTAAAGTGAACTTTGTAATTTTCAGATTTGAAGAAAGAAAACAAATATGTCTGATAAAAGTTAATTGAATAAATACTAAAATTATGACAAACAAATTATGCACAAAGGGCCCCAGCAACATGAACAGCAGACCAGTAAAATGTGGTATTGATCTCTATGGACAAAAGAGTGTTTCAGCAGCAGGGTAAAAAGTTAAGAGCAGTAAAACTGTATAAGTTAGTAAATCAAAATAGTATAAACCTGACATATAGAACAAGAGGCATGGTAGATTGTACCAACGTACAATTTACACTGATCAACCATAACATAATGACCCCTGACAGCTGAAGTGAATAGCACTGATCGTCACCATGGTATGTAGGATGTTCCTGGTCTGCAATGGTCAGTACCTACCAAAAGTGTTCCAATGAAGGAAAACCTGTGAATCAGCTCATTGATGTACACAGGGAGTGAAGACTGGCCTGTGATAGAGAGGTGTCAGAACACAGAGCATCAGTTTGTTGTGTATGGGGCTGTGTAGCCTCAGACCAGTCAGGGTGTCCATGCTGACCCCTGTCCACCACCCAACGCTCCTACAATGGACAAGTGAGCATCAGAACTGGACCATGGAGCAATGAAGAAGGTGGTCTTCATCTGGTCTGATGGATCAGGTTTTCTTTTACATCACTGGGTTGGAGACAATCCAATCCAGCATCTGTAGGATGAGCTGGACCAACAAGTCTGATCCATGAAGGCTCCATCTCACAACTTCAGGACTTAAGGGATCTGCTGCTAACATCTTGGTCCAGATACCACAGCTCAGCTAGAGGAGTCCAGGCAGCAAGTCAGGGACCTACACCATATTGGCAGGTGGTCATAATGTTACTGTTGATTGGTGTACCAAAATAGAAAATAAAATGTACTTAAGGTGGGGGCTCCCTGATGACTGAGAGGTTAGGGCTTGTACAATATTTGAGGTCCCCAAACTACAGTTCAACTGTTTGCTATACGTCTCTCTCCTTCTCTAACTCCCAATTGACCTTTCTCTCCACTTTCCTTATCAAATAAAGGCATAAAAAACAGTAAGTAACTTCATCACTTGTAAGTGATTAAGTTCCCTCAATCAAAACAATAACAGACATCAGTATTGGCTGCCGTCACGAAATAGTGCAGGATCTTAACGACCAAGGTGTAAAAAGTGAGTGTGACTTAGAACTGAATGGAAAGTCAATTTCAGACAAACACAACACCAACACGTAAACATAGGGGATATGACATCATTGACAGGTGATGAAATGAAACAGAACGTTACCATCTTTAACAGATTCCTCTTGGCTTGAAAACTGATGGAAACAATGTTAGCGCACAACCCAAAAAGCTATGTAACATAAGTCTAAAGTAAATAAAATGCTGCTACCAGTGTGTGTATGTGTGAGTGTGTGTGTATGTGTGTGTGTGCATGTGTGTGTGTGTGTGTGTGTGTGTGTGTGTGTGTGTGTGTGTGTGTGTGTGTGTGTGTGTGTGTGTGTGTGTGTGTGTGTGCGTGTGTGTGTAGGGTGGGGTGTGTGTGGGGTGTGTGTGTATGAAAGCATCAAATAGTTCAAACCTTTGGACGGAAACATTTTCTAAATGCAGTCTGTATAACAAAGAGTAAACTAATCAGATAAATGGAATAAACAATTGCATTTATACTAATTTAGCAAATAACATCATCACATGAGGAGGGGGGCAGTGCTTTTTTCCATAGTAGTATGTATACTGCATTCACCTACAGACAGCCTTTATCCCTGTATCCAGGTTACACAAGAGTGTCCTTGTTCCTGTGTGAGTAATAATGGTTGTTTGGGGGTGACACAGAGGGGTCAGGATCTACAGGGGACAGTGTGAATCTCATTACTGGCTCCACACATCTGCTGAAGCTCACTGGCAGGTGAAAATGTGAACAACTGAAACAACACAGTGGTGATGATGACTACCCATCATCTGGGATACCTGACTTCACCGCTTTGACTGGAATGCTTTCTAAGCATATTGAAATCTCCAGCAGTGGCGTGTCATTCCTGAGGCTGTGATGGGTTTGTCTTCCTGCAGACCAGACAGGGATCAAAACATTTATTCAGACAAAAATGTACTTGGAAAAAATGTGTGCGTGTGTGTGTGTGTGTCAGCAGATTTTCTTCACCTCCATATGGCCAGTATTTGGCTAGACCTCAAGGAGAGCTGCTGCTAATGCAGCTAACAGAACTCCACCCAACACTTCCAAGAGGTATATTATTACATGCTTGTTTCTGTAGGAGATTAATAGTCAGCGTTTGTTACTCTGGAAGTCATAAAAACATCTGAGACTGTCCACCAGCTCCAACCTCAGTTCACTTACTGCCAAATGTGTTTGTGTGTCTGCTGCTGTGTAGTTTAGAAAGGAAAGTGGTCTTTTCTTTCAGAAGTTGATTTTTTGGAGGATGTGAGTGTTTTAAGAGCAGTGGCAGTTTGTGTTCAAAATTTCACAGTCTCTCTGAGCTCATAAAGTGTCCATAAAGCAATGAATATGCTCCCATATATCCTCAGCCCTGTGTGCTGCCTCCCACATACACGTCACACATTACTCTGTTCTGAAATATGACACCAATAGAGTTGTCATTTTTTGACATGGACATGCTCTCTCTCTCTCACACACACACTCACTCTCTCAGTGTCTCTCAGTAGCTGCAGGGCTGAGGGTGAAAGGCTGTGGATATGAATGGGAGGTTATCTGTCCTGTGGACTGGAGTTGAGAGACCTGAGAGCCAACAGGCTGTTCTCCTCTGCCTGTCCACATTGCTTTGAATGAATCTGAAATCATGCACATAACCTCTTTGAATTTCTGAATTTCTGAATCTCTACTATTTTATTTAGATAATTTTCAGAAATCTCCACACTGAACCACCGAAGTATGACTAAAAGATTAAAAAAACCCTTTATTGCAGCCAGGATCAATTGTAAAGGAGTTGAATAAACTGTTCTCGCAGACAAAGACAGAGATGACAGACCTTCTGTGATCATGAGGCTCCAGGACAACTGAAAACACAATCCAAGTATAAAATCATAGACTGTATATGAAGATGGGCATAGCATCCATGAGGTCACCCATAGGTTACTGAAGAGTGGTTTAGAAGCTCATAGTAGCCAACACACCCTCACCCACCTGTCAAAAATAGAATAGTTAATATCAGCCCCAGTACAGTCATTATAAAGGAGGAAATTTGCTATAGAGACCAAAACTGTTTTTGTATCAGGCTGTAAACATGTTTAATTCTGTACAGTTGAACATTTTGAAATGGGAGTCTATGGGACTGACTAACTGTTGGAGCCAGAATCTAGTGGTCACTATATGAACTACGGTCCTTGGCACTACATTTTTCAGCCTCACAGGTTGTTTCTTGTATGTTGATGTTATTTGATTAAGGCTCAAAAAGCCATATGCCAACCACAGTTAATGATAAGAACAAAGAAGTGCTCTCCAAACGTGTTAACATCACATTACATTACATTAGGTTATGAAGTCATATACAAGAAGTCTTTTATTTCCTATGTCCTACAAAGATTGATCACAACTGTCTAGGCACTAGGAAACACTTGTTGCCTTTCTTGTTATTTTGTAAGTTTTGCTTCCTGGTATTTATTAACTTCTCTGCTGCTACTTACCTGCTCATTTGCACCACTCTATGTTGTACATGCTATGGTTGACAGTAATAACATATATATTAACATAACATATATCTATTGAGATGGACTACATTGTCAATCAATCCATCAGTTCATCCAAACAACACATTCATCCCTTCACAAATAAAAAGTGAAGTAGTTCATTCAGTTATGAAATATATCCCTTTTATATTAGAAGTGCTGTAACATCTGTACTTGGTCAAGTATTCTGATTCTGATGACTATTACTTTAAGGTGGCTTATTGCTATTGTTGACAAACATCTGGATTTACACTGTTCAGTTGTGGCTCAGTTAGAATGTTACACAACCACAGTGTGTTTACATAGACAAATCACCTATAACTGATCACACGCCCTCTGAATAGTTCATAGTGGTGGTTATTGGTTACAGGCCTGGCAATAAGTCAGAAAGACCCAATGAAAAGTGAGACTACCAGATACTCACATGAACACACACACACACACACACACACACACACAATCTCACTCTACATAGTTCACATACACAAACACAACATCTTCATGGCTGGCTGCCTAACAGACTGTTTTCAGCTGGATGCTTCGAATCTTCGTGAAAGATAGAAAAATCCTGAACAACTAAGTGCTGCACGGTTTAATTGCACCAGTGTCACAGCTCAGAAAACCCATTTCAACTTAGAATTTAAGAGCGTCAAGACAGAACACGTCTTTGTTATTAATAATGCATGAATGCCTCGCTTAAGTGGCTCCTGCCTTTGCTCACACATGTGTGATCTGTGTGTGACAGTCAGCGAGCATTTGATAAGAAGATGAAATGCTTCACATTCTTTTTGAACACGAGTATTAGCAAACTCCTCAGTGTCGTCTGCAGGTTTACATGTGTGCATGTCTCTGAGTCATCAGATCACCTCTTCTCCACCATAGATTAAATACTGTCACAGCAAAACAGACCCACAGAACTCACCTCATGAAAAGTTCAGGAGGAAGTTTCAGCGACGGGGATTTGTCTAATGGACAAAGAAGAAAAACTTGGCACAAGTTTGGAATTAACCCAGATTCAAATATACATTTACATTACATTACTCATACATGACATTACTTACACTTAGTGACTTAAAAATGAAGGACATCACTAAGGCTTCTCTGCAGTAGGAGACCTTGCTGTAATAAAACATCTATTCAATGAGGAAAAGTGTAAGACAATCAGGTTTAAATTCACTGAAAGCTCACAGTAAGTGCTTGGTGGGTGTTTGTTAGATTTTAGGAGAGAAAGAAGAGGTGAGTCTTCAAGAGATTCTTCTGCTCTGATAGCATCTAGTAGTTTGTTCTACCACAGATGAGAACAGTCCGGACTGAGATTGTCTTGTGCAGGGATGACAATGTCAGATGGCTGCCAGCCAGTTGACCCGGGAGTAGACCTGGCAGACATTGTAGAGGGCTACTTTCAGAGTTTCTTTTCTCTCTGCATCTTTTGTGTGTCCTTGTAGTCTTTATACTCTGAATTGTACCTCTGGGAAGCCCAGTAGACCTTTAACCTCATAGTAAAAGTGATATTCTTTCACTCATTGGCTTCAGGCACAGTCTAAGGTTTTGAAGAATCATCCAATATTGACATTGTTATCTGGCAGTATTATGTAAAACACTGCAAATATTTGTTTGCAGTCACTCATTTGCGGTGTTGAACTAACTATACAGTAAGTGATAGATGCTGTGTGACCAATGGCCACTTGAGTTATAAAGTGGGGATAAAGATCATCTGCTTCAGAAAATTGTCAAACACAGGTGACACAGTGCTTCAGATGCCATTAAGCAATTCAAAAATCACTCTGTGTGACACATACTGTAGTATGAAGCTGCCAGTCTCAGATAGGAGTCGGTTGGGGGTGGATCCTGGCCCACTGTGGGTCTGACCTTGATTCCAACCCAGAACCTCCCCAAAACCTTCTGAGGCACTTCATTGATGTATCATTATGAATGTTGAGCATCAGTGCAAATTTGCTGCTGTAGAGAGAAGCTGTTTGATTCTCAGAGACTTGTGACACCAAACAGTACATTTTTCTGCATGTCAGATTCTAAGATCTGGTTTGTAGTAAAAATATTGTTTCTTATATCTACATTTGCTCAGGTTAGGTTCTTTTTTCTTTCCTTTTACAGATTTTTCATTTCCATGATTAAAAGATCAATGGTTTACCACAGTGATCAAAAATGTAATGTATTCCTTGGAGTTGCTTTGTGGCGTGTGACCCAGAAATACATGCATCGAACCAGATTTCATTGCCAGGTCACAAGCCTTTTGACCTTCAGAGGGAAACATCTGTGCCCCTAGATGAGACAATCACTTTCATAATACACGAGAATACAAGCACGGGTACCTTGAACAGTTCCCTCATCATAATCTCTCTCGAATTCACTTCTACAACACCAGATGTGTGTGTCACTCCAGTTCCTCTGGGATTTGCAAAATCTAGATCCTCAGCTGCCGAAATAAATTACCAGGTCATCCAATTACTGGACAGCAGCTTTTTCAACATTAAACCATAAACCCATACAAAACAACAAAAAACAAAAAACTCATTGTATCGCATTTGCTTCTTTATACCTAATGAAAAAACAAACTAAGGAAACTGGTTTAGATTTTCCCACTGGCAGCCATGTTTTCAATGGAATAAACTGATCCATGAGAGCAATCCAATGTCTCTCATAAGTGTGTTTGTGTGTAGTGTTAACCCACGCGACATCACCCATTGGTTTGTAAGCTGCTGTTCTGAAGTCCCTTGCAAGTCTCTTGGACTGCAACACTTTTCGAGACATTACCCAGAGAGGCTGTATCTGTGAACGCAAATGTCCAAATCAGTAGAATGGACTTTCCCCCTGTCTGAGATCTGATTGAGTCTATGTGTGAATAGAGCCTGTGTCTGAAGAGAGTACACAGTGGACATTTGATGACATTATGAGCTCTCTAACAGTTGATGACATTTCTATCATTTGTCCTGCACACTCTACCCGTGTTCAGTTGTTAAGTTGCCATGTGTTCAGTTGGCGAAAGAGCGTCGCTCATGGACGGTTCAACTTTACAATAACAATGTCCAGACCTGACATTCATATGTGAAAGCAGCTTCAGTGAAATAGGTTTGGACTGTGTAGCAGCAAGGGGTAAGCAGCAATAGCAGCATAAAGCTCAACAAGCACATTCTGTTTGGCTGATGAAGTCAGCACTAGTACAAACAATATATCTACATGCATGGTAATTAGGCCAGTGTACTACAGCTGCTATACAGGGAAACCCCCACTAACTCTGTCGCCCACAGTCAAACAGCAAGCTAATTAAATGATAAAATAAATTATAATTAATAACTAGAGTTCCTTCAAGCCTCTCACTGAGCTCTCCATGTGGCAGCATGAGCTGATTTAATGTAACCAAAACAAGGGACACTGCACAGTTTAAAGTGGTTCAGCCCGTTTCCTGGAGGTCATGCAATGGTCTGCAGAAAACACTGAGAGACCTTTTCATGCAGGTATGAGCTGGAAGAACGTCGAGCCAGATTAAAATAAAATCAGAGGAAATAACACTGCTGTAAAAATCATCATCTCACCAGTGCACAAAGAAAAACAGTAGCTGAAGCTGCACAGTGGCTCAGCGTCTCTGCACTGATTGAAAATCTGCGTGATGTTGCAGTGGTTAGGTGTGTGTCTCAACATGCAGTACAATAATCTGCTCGTACAGTGTCTTTAAAGATAAAATTGAAACCAAGAATCAATTCTGTGTTCTTAAGGACTCCTGCATTGTGTAACCTGGCTGTCCAGAAATGTGACAGACCTCCCGTCATGCTCGTGCACCAGGGAGTCTTTTAGAATTGTCTATTTGTACATGTCTTGCTGAGTCTTCTGCATTTCAATGTGATGTTGTAGGTGCCTTTGGTGATTTCCCGCTGTGGACTTGGCACATCCCACTCTGGAACCTGGTCTGCAGCCCACTGGGAGGCCTGACACAACCTTTGAAGGCCTCAAGTGTGAAGTTGGACAGCAGGAGGCTGAGAGAGATGAAGACATGTGCCATGTTTCTGGCAGCTGTGCTGCTCCCCAACATCCAAGCAGGTAAGTGCAGGGTGTTTTCTTTTTCATCAAACTGTGTCTAAACCTGAAATGCTGACCTTCAAATATAGTGAAAAGAATTAATTTCAACAAGAATGTACTTTAATTATAATGTACCAAATCATAACATGCATTATCTCAAGGCACTTTACAGAGTAGTCAGGACTTACATTATTATAGAGAGAAACCCAACAGTTACAACAGGAACAACACATGGTGACAGTGGAGAGGAAAAGGTCCCTTTTAACAGAAAGAAAGAAAGAAATTAATAATAACAGCAAAACAATGCTACTAATACTGACAATAAGAATAATAATGTCAATGTTAATAATGTGTTGAGCATTAGTGGCAGATCTGGGTCCTATAGCTCCGGAGTCAGAGATACATGTAGAATGAGGACAGAGAAAGTTAGGAGCTTTAGCCTGTAACAGTATAACTAAGGGATGGTTCAGGGCTGATCTCAGTCATGTGTCAAATGTAGAGAGGGTGTCTGCCCTGAACCCCAACAGGTTCCACAGGAGAGGGGCCTGAAAGCTGAAGGCTCTGACTCTTAGAGATTTTAGTAACCAAAAGTTGACTTGAGAAGAGCTCTGTTCAGATAAGGCTTTTAAGATATGGATTTGGTCCTTAGGCTTCGTATGTTAGGAGAAGAAATTAGAATTATATTCTGGATTTTACAGCGATCCGGTGCAGAGAAGCTAATATGATCCCTTTTTCCAATTCCTGTTAGTATTCACACTGCAGCATTTTGGATCAGCTAGAGGCTTTTTCATATTTATTTATTATAGTTATTGGGACATCTAGATAATGAGGAACTACAGTAGACCAGAGGTAACAATGTATGGGGGTAGTCCTCCAACTTGCAAAAGCATATAGGTTGTTGGTTTTGGTTGACAGCTGTACTGGACCTTGGCTAACTGTGTGTGAGCAAAGAGAAGTTTACAGGAGACAATCTAAATATAAGTCAAGACCAAGTCCGCTGCACGAGACAAAACAAGACATCCATGTCAGTTGTGGAAAGAAGAAGAAGATTTTTTTTCAACAATTTACAATTGCAAACATGTCATGAAATAAAAGGAAAATCTGTCACAACAGAGCTGTGACTGTCTGTCAACCTGGTTGCAGTCATAATGTTGTCCTTTTTTTTATGTTGTTAGACCTTCTTTCCAGGATGAAAAAGATTTGTGGAACACCATTTCCTTCTTTTTCAGAGGGTCCACAGTATCTAGTGTTGAACACAGTGAGGTCATCAGATTTATCCTTTAATAGACAACTGAGGACATGAATTATACCCAGCAGATCTGGATGCTACTACTTCAAATTTAAAAATTAAATTGTTTGTGGACAACTCTGCCACAGTAAAATGAGTTATGAGTTTCAGCTATATTTGGTCATTGGTTTCAGACTTAGATAGAATTAACTGATAACAGTTAAAAGATTTCTTACATTATTACATGATTTTATTCACCACTCTACATGATTTCAGCAGTGAAAAGTAGCCAATTGGTGCCTGCAGCATCTGCTTCATATGTAACCAACATTAGCTGTCAAGACCAATGATGGATTAGTCACAAATGTGAGAATCTGATGTTGTGGTGAGAAACTAACATCCTGTAGGCTTCAGACTGATTGAGAGTCATTTTAGGTCCAGCACATAAGGTATAGTTGTCTGTTGAAAACACAATTTGAATGCAAATAACTGATTAAAGTGCCAGCTCAAACAAATAGCATAAAACGTAGCATGAAATTTGACCATAGAAAGATTAGCTTGACAAAACAATTCTTTTAACTACAGCTTCTGAACACATCACATGGAAAACTGTAATGTACATTTTGAAACACTAGAAACATCTATTAAGTGAAGACTTTTTTGTCAAAACAAAAACATAATCATGAACATAAACACACTCAAACAGATTGTGTTGAAATGAGCAAAGAGGTGGGGAGAGTTCACAACCGTTCATCCAGTATATTTAGTCTGCAACAGACATCCATGATGCAAGCATGGCTATAAACACTACATCTAATGCTGCTGTCTGCATGGTATTTAATTTACTTTGAAATTTTATTTAATGAAAATTTAATGATCCCTGTCTGGAAACGTTGTAAGTAAATGTGGAGAAAATCCTCAGTCAGACACATTAAGTAGGAAATGTACAAAATGAATGAAAAATAACCAGGTTTCAGCATTTAAACCGCTAAAATTTGCTAATGGAGAAATCCATACTAGTTTTTCCTGTTTCTTCCTCTCTCTATTTCTTACATATTTGGACTGAATAGTTTTGGATCTCTGTAAAATACACTTTATGTTTTCCACAACACACTCAGAACCAAGCTGAAGAACATTGCACAGAATGAGAGGAAAACTTGGGCCCATATTCATGAGCCTGTGTGAGATACACCCTAGCGCCATCCCTCTGCGATGTCACCCATTGGTTTGGGAACTACCATTTTTCAGCCTCCAGTTTGTAATTTGTCTGCCAGCCATCTTTTTTGAAACCAGGAAAAACCATATTTTGAAGAGCAGGTGGAGCTCAGGACAAGTGAGCGGTGGATCTGACCTGCTCTGTTCCCTATCCTGATCGTCATGCAGGTCACTGTTTGTGGTTAAATCTGTCAATCACACAGTAACCATCCCCCTAATTCATACCCTGCTTTATGGTCTATTTCCCTCTAAATGGGATCATCATTTCAAAAATGAACATCATGTCGTGATAAGACTTGAGACTAGAGACTGAGACCATAAATTCATTAGGAAAATGTTTCTTAACATAAGAAGTAGGGCCATTTTCACATAGACTTCAATACAATCTGACTTCTTTTTACAACCAGTGGAGTCGCCCCCTGATGGTCATTAGATAGAATGAAGGTTTAAGGCTCTTCAGCAGTGGCTTCACTTTTCAGGCTGAGAGTCTTTGTGCACTTTTACATTCAATCTATGGCTGGTACTGAATTCTTCAAATGTAAATCATCATTAGAGCAGCTAAATAGTAATTATAAAATATTTTTAATCAAAAACTATTTCTCATGAGGGAACTACACTGGTTATAAAAAGAAGTCAGATTGTATTGAAGTCTGTTCTCGCGTTAAGAAACATTTTCCTCATGAGTTTATGGTCTCAATCTCTAGTTTCAAGTCTTCTTCAATACAACATGAGGTTATTTTTTTAAATGATGGTCCCATTTAGAGGAAAAAAGACCATAAAGCAGGGTATGGATTAGGGTGTGGCTACAGTGTGATTGACAGACTGTACCACACGATCAGGACAGAGAACAGAGCAGGTCAGATGCACACCTCACTCCTCCTCAGCTCAATCTTCTCATCCAAATGTTTTTTTTTTCTGGTTTCAAAAAACCAAGATGGTTGACAGACAAATTACAAAATGGAGGCTTCAAAATGGCAGGTCACAAAACAATGGGTGTTGTCACAGTCACCAGCTCAGCTCAGTGATGCTGATCCTGATGATTTCTCGATACTTGATTTCTACTATTGATTATTTCTTATATTTCAATTGTTGCCTTCACTGGTGTGAAGTGTAGGAAACAAACAACACTGTTAGTTGTTAGTTTTTGTTAGTGCACCATCAGATGGTCACTTCAGGAGACGTTCTTGACTGGTCCACCTTGAACAACCGTGTAAAGTGTAAAGAATGGGAGCTCAAGAACTTTCTCTTTCTCTTTGAAGGCTCATTGCTGTGTTACAGGCTGTTATTATCCTGTCCTCACCTGTAATTACAGCTGTGAAGAGATAAAATGCTTTGAAACCTAATGTCGTCTGATTTGTTTTTGTGGTGTAGTTCTCCCTGACTAACCTGGGTGGGTGGTTTTCTGATGGAGTTCAGACACAGGTTATGTTGTTGGATCAAGAAAAGAATTTAAAGCAGCTACAGCAGTTTTACTCACAGCTGTCAAACACTCCAGGAACTGGCAGACACAGATCTCCAAGGACTGACTTGAGTTGCTCACTCAGGAGTGTGAGTGTGAACAGCTGCTGATGAGGAGCTTTTTACTGTATGTAGGGTTTTGTCCACAGTTTATAGTGTAAGCTTTCCCATTTTAATATCTGTATCCTTCAGTGCTTGAAGGAGGTGGAAACTTGAAACAAGAGTTAGTCCGTTATTTCTGAATATTGAACTAAAAGAGAAGATGGGAAAACAAAAACAGGGATCCCTCTGGATGACACTTTATTTTCATAAAACTTCTTCCAATTAACAACAATGTCAACATTACCATTTACTTATCACTAACTTTATTCTGTGTGCTTCTGGAGTTAACCTGGATCTCTAGTAAGTGGAAGATTTCAGGGGAAGAGCATTTCTGATGTATCCTGTTTGCTCATCACAAAGACTGTGGAGCAGCTGCTCCTCCACCCTCTGAGGCCACAGGTTGGACACACACTAGACCCCCCACAGTTTGCCTACGGGGAACACACTGGAGTGGATGATGCTGCCCTTTACATACTCTTCCTTGGATGAGCCAAGTGGTTACAGGATTATGTTCTTTGATTTTTCAAGTGCATTTAACACCATCAAACCCCCCGCTCTTAAAGACAAGCATGAAGGAAAGGGGGTGGATCCCTCCTTCATTTCCAGGATCGTGAATTATTTCACACGATGACCACAGTTCTCCAGTCTAGGTGACTGTGTGTCCGGGAAGTGATGAGCAGCACTGTGGCCCTACAGGGGAAAGTTCTGGCTCTGTGAACTTCTTCCAGGAACTCCGGAAGGAGAGCTGAGGGTGTATTATAAGACCAACAGTCACCACCACCATCATCTCTCAGCAAGACACCACACTCAGAAAACTTTCAAATACCAAACCAAAAAGCACCCAAACACAAAATACAACATACTACAAGATAACTGCTGTAATCTGTGCCCTTGTAGTTGAGTTCCACCATTTTATTTTAACATAAAAAAATCTACTTTTGGAATTGATTCAGAATTACTGAAGATTAGAACAATGATTTTTAAGTGAATAGATTTTTGCTGCAAACACCTAGATGCCAGACACTCTAGAGCTAAACCCCAGTCACTCTCAGACATCAGAACATAGCTGATTTCATATCAGCACCTGTGTCAGCCCTCTGGGAAATCTTAAATCTCTTCAGGTCCCTGGACAGTCGGCACTGACTGTCCAAGGACCTGAACTGTTAAGCAGATTTCCCATGGGAAGGATCCATTAGGTGGCAGGGAGATGAGGTAACCACCACACACCAGAGAGCAATAGAGTGAAACTTCATTGGGCGGTCTGGACAGTTAAACACAGTGTCTCAGTGCCATCCTGATACTAACAGACACAAACCAAAAGGATTTATCACTTGTCACTGAGCAATCCAATAACACTGGGTGCTACCTCTATCCTATCCCCGTTTAGATAGCTGGGGAAGCCTGGAAAGCTGCAGAAAGAATGAAAAAAATTTTATTAGTATATAACTTATGGATAAAGCTGTAGGTACTAATACTGCTGATCTTATAACTCCGATGTGTAACTTTTCTTCTGTCTAATTTATTTCTCATGATTTCAATGGATTTCCCATATTAATAATCTTTTACTTTAAAAGGTACAAGAGGTGAGAGCTTGGTCTCTGTATACTGTATATCAATATGTACATGGGTTCACCCATCTCCATACTCCATCTAATCCATTCTTATTTCGGACTGCAACAGTGTTACAGTCGCTTTTGATACTGTTAAGACCAGGGAGAGACCAGAGATAACTTGAGTCATGGTCATACTTTTATTTCATTAAAAAAGAATCTTGACAAAGACTAATTTATTCTGCCATTTTATATTAAACTTGATTATGACGTAGTGCACAATCAAATATTATTAGTTGTAGTAGAAGTAGTAGTAGTGTAGAAGTACACTTATGTGTTTTATTTGAAGTGTTGATATCCATAAGAAGATATATTTGTGTTTTAAGAACCAAAAACCTTCTCAGTGTAGTTTTACATCTCCTACCTCAGGCTTTTCTCTGGAGCTCTAGAAACATCAGTCAGCCAATCAGAGGAGAGGATCTGAGTCTCTGTTCTGATTGGCTGACTGTTTTCTCAGTGATCCAATAAAAACCTAGCAGATTTCAGGTAAACACTCAGAGAAACCAAATCCTGCAAGGTTCATCTGTATGTCCAGGTGGGCTGGACTTTGGGCCTGGCTAAGGGCTTTGCTGTGACATCACAAAGTTCCCGAAGTCCTGACGGCTGGTTTTTAAGGCTCAGTTTCTGAATACAGGCTGTGAGCTTTTCTCTGTGGACTGAGACTTTTGGTACTTTCACTGTATTAGTATAGAACCTAGACATGAAGATATTTTGCTGTGATGGACACAAAGAAATCCAGTAGACGTATTGCGCTCTCCCTGATCTCTAAGAGCTGAGTCTGTAGTTTGATGTGTTGACTCAGGGAGAAATTATGTGTGATACAAATGGAGATAACACTAAATATTTTTGGTCGGTCTCTCCTCAAAGGAAACATTTAATGTTTGGTATTGCACTCAGATACACACTCAAAAAGTGATGAAAAACGTGAAAACTTGTGTCTTAGGAAACTTTGCTATTTAACAGACTGAATGAGTGGTTTGTGGTGAGTTGCAAAGATTAAGGAAGTATTCACATCATTTACTTAATACTAATACTTTAATGTCAAAACTAGTCTTGTACAAGCAAACTTGTCATGGTTTGCCACAATGGACAAATTATGTTTGAAATTTTTAGATTAGTTAGCTCACTTTGTTTGTTTTGAGTTTTTTTCTGTAGCCTACTCCTTTTCTAGCTTAATTATCAAATCATTTGATGTGTCAGTCTAAAAGTACTGGAGAGAGGGTTTTATTCATTGGTGCCAAAACTGGAGTGACTGACTGACTTTGCTTGTTTTGACACACGTGAACAAGGTTTTGATTGTTTTAGTGACTTTTGTTCTGGTGATTGATTGTTACGAGAAATGCATGAAGTGTTGTGAGAGTTGCATTAAGAGTTTTAAGAATGTTTCTGATGAGTGAACTACATTAAAGAGACAGAGAAAACCATAAGTACTGTATAAACTCAGTAGTTCTGTAGTTAAGTGCATGGTTCCCCGGCTGGGATCAGACCAAAGTCTTAAATCAGGGGTTCATGAGAAGATTAATGGTACAAATGTGCACTTTTTTCATTTTTCCCAAATCTCTTTTGTGAAATAATGTATAATTTTATCTCTTCAAGCTTCAGTCAGTTATTTAAATGAAATCACTTTAGAAGTTTAGAGAGGGAATGTTTCTTTGGTGCTGACACCCTGCAGACATCTGAAACATGACGGGATATACCTACACAGTTTTTTTTGTGGAGTCCGCCAAAAACATGTGGACCACAGGTTTAATCTGAAACAGTGTAGCAGTTTATTATGTTTATTGTTTTGCAGAATTTGATCTCAAACTGTAGCTGTAAAATGGCACGAAAAGAACATTTCTCTCTGAAATTTGTAATAGAAGTATAAAGCAGCACAAAATCAAAATAAGATGCCACTGGTGAGTTGTGTGCATCTCTGGAAGTGAAATGTGTGTGTATTTTCTCTCTGACAGTTTGCCCCGATAAAGAGCCAGGACTGCAGCCGTGGATGCCAGGACACAGTGAAGACCACCGTGTCACCATCGGTTATGGCAGGAAGGTCCTTCTCACAACCTCTGCTACAGTCCACTCCATTGAGATCCTCAGTGGAGGTAAAGTGGACAAATCCATCTTCATCTACCATCTTTCTTTAAAGTCCCAGAAATTATAGTTTGAGTTTATTATCCTCTGGAATGTCACATATTTCTGAGTACGTGGGTGGGTTTTAGAATAATCTTTACTAGATTTTATGGGCATGGGTTAAAGACAGCTTGACATGGAGTGGTGCTGTAGAGGACCTCACCCATGATGTTAGATCAGGAGGTGGAGGATTAGGGAGGAACCACATTCCTCTGGAAACACAGACGACTATGTTCTAAAACAGACGTAGATAGTGTTGTAAATATGATTTAACTCCTGTAAAAGGCTGAAGGAATGTGAACATTTTGAGAAAATGGTGGAAGTACAGGATTCTGAAAATTAGTTATTAAAGCGTTTTTAAAGCTGTGTTTTTGTGTACCACCTCTGTGGCATTTTTTTTTTTTTTTAGCTCCTCATTTACTTTATATTCACATAATAATTGTTCTGCATGAGCAGCACAGTAAGCATGAACTCTGATAGGAATAAATAGGACATCTGTGATATAAATGTCATATATATAACATTGTGCAAGAAGAGAAAAGAATCTTGATAATAGGCTCAGAGCCTCTTTCCTGATTGGGTCTCAGACCTATTGTTGCCAGACCTGAAACTACATTGAGATGGTTTTATCAAAAAAAGGAAAGTGTATAAATAAATGTATAAATGTATAAATAAAACATGGGACCTTTTAAATTAGGTTCTTTGAGCTAAGAGTCTAATATTCATGTACACTGGTAAATGGTTTGGACCCCACTTGTGTTGACAGCTATTTTTGATTCTCTGTAATTACACTATGTATTATAGAGTATAATCCTGATTGCTCAGATTCTTAAATTCTGCAAGAGCGCAGCATTTTATCCCAAATTGATCTGTAGAATTTTTTTTTTTTTTTTTAATGTAATGGAAGTATCTCTGACTGACTAAAAGTGAAAATCTTCAGTGAATTCATTAATTCTTCCTGAATGCAAAAACACAAGAAAAACACACAAGAGAAAAAAAATGCAGTGAAAGCCGTTGAGAGGAGAAGAGCACATACACAAGATAATGTTTGATGTCCAACAGCTATTCACCACCTCACTACTGAACTGGAATCATTGGATTGCAGACCTGGCAACAGGGGTGGTTGGCTGTGTGTGTGAGTGTGTGTGTGTGTGCGCACGCAGTATGAGCTCAGGGCCATAAATGGTTAGAAGACAGGAGGTGTCTGAGGGCACTGGGGCATGAAGGATCTGCCAGGAGTCTCACCACCCCACCCCTCCTCTCTTTCCCCTCAGGAAAGTTGGTGATTGCTGACACCAACCGGCCCATACTGCTTCGAACAAAACACATTTTGATTGGGAGCAATGGGGAGCTGCACATCGGAAGCCCAGACTGTCCTTATAAAGGCAACCTCACCATCTCTCTGTTTGGAAGGTACAGCTCTGTGAACCATGAGAACTTGGTGACACTTTAGCAGTGCTACATGTTTTCAAGATACCATGCGAATGAATACTTAATTAACATAAATTTACCAAGCACTGCACTGGGAAGTTTTTCACGTCATTGATTCGACAAGATGTTTGAGATTCTGCTCCATATTAACATGATTGCATCACATCGATTTTGTCCCAAGTCAAGGGGCCACATCACCAGTAGACACAGTTCCACCATTCTGCAAAGGTGTAGCCCTTCATAGCCATTGTAGACCACAAAGGTCAAACCAAAACCAAAATGAGACAGTCTGGCCTATGGAGGATTTTTGCTTTGCATCACTAACTGTGCCCATCTTTACCGTCACCAAGCAACCTTGACAACACATAAAAAGGCCCATGGTTGTACCATTGTAGCTGTTAAACTGAGCTGAAATGCACAACTAACATTTAAAAGTGTAATCCTCCGACTCTCTGTCAGCGTTGTTTGCTGTCATATTATTTTCATTACTGGATAAGTTCCACCATGTTGGATCCACAGTCCAGGTTGGACTAACAAAGGAAGTTTATTTGGTGTGTCCAGTCAGTGTATTTGTGGTAAAATGGCTGAATATTAAACTGAATGTCTGTCAGACATGCCTGGAAGGATAAGTCTGGCACTGCTCTATAGTTTCCTAATAAGAAATTGCCTGAAAAGACCAAACCCAACAATGAATTGATCCTGTAAATCACATACTTGGATTGGGATCACTGAAAATGCATGTTAATGCCAGGTCTAAACCCCAAGACCAGCACCTCTATTAATCAGTAAAAACCATGTTGAATCAAAGATTCTCACTGACTGCAGAGCTGCTCAGCAGCCACGTGCTTAGTGCTGAACTATCTCAGTTGGGATGACTCATGTTGCTTTGCTATAAAGACATCATTTTTATTTAGGTGGCTTTTTCCCACCTTAGAGGTCATTATGAAGATTCTCCACCATCCAGTGAGTTTGTATTTTCAACTGTTACAAATCCTCTGAGCCAGTGACTGAAATGTTGCAGGAAATACTGATCCATGGCCGTGGTACAAACCTGGCTCTGGACTAGTTGCTTATTTCTCTCTTCTGTAGAGATCCATTGTTCCATATTCATCACCATGAAACTCCAGTTTATTTTGACTCCTGCTGCCTGACATACTCACTATAGCACCAGAGCTGGATTAATGTTCCTCTAAAAAATAAAAGTGAACAGCTGTCTCAGGAAATAAATGAGCTTTTAAAAAATCTAAATCTATATTTATGAGTCAGTTTCAGCAATGTTAGCTACATGGCTCTGGGGATGGAAATGTTGGTCTATAGTGAATATTTGTGGTTTAACTTTCTCAAAAACTATTCCATGGTTAGTTATGAAATTATACACCATCATGTCAAATAAACAAAGTGATTGCACATGATAATAAAGTTTCTTTTACATGTTGCATCATTAAGTTAAAATATCAGTTTGGTTTTCTTTGGACTATGGCCAAATACCTAAAAAAAACCAACAATCAGCAAATTAGGCCAAATTGCCCTAAAAATAACAGACACATTATTGTGTTTAAGTGTTTAATTCTACCACCCTGTCCTTAGATTGGATGACAGTGATCAAGAGCATAGCTACTTTGGGAGGAAGTACATTGGCGTGGGGACAGGAGGGACACTAGAGATCCACGGAGAGAAGAAGCTGTCATGGACATTCCTAAACAAGACCCTCCACCCTGGAGAGAGCAACCAAAACAACTATCTGTTCCAGAGAAGCTGGGGGAACCGAGGCATCATTATCCATGTCATTGATCCCAAGACTGGAGAGGTGCTGCACGATGACAGGTGAGGGTCCCCAAGAAGCAGAGGCAGCGTCTTGGCTGCTGAACAATCATGAGTCTTAATTAAAGCAGGAATGATGTGGAGGCTGGCACCTCATGAGCTGTCTCACCACAGGGCTGTAATGATTGAGACAAACATGGCCCTAATGGCTCTGGTTTTGTTTCATGCAGTGATATTAAATTTAGAAATTGATACCATCCTTAATATCCTCTCATGATTAATTACTCATTGTGTTTTCATTTCAAATGGAGGGCAGATGAATTGATATACAGCTTTTATTTTGGTAAACCGATGATTGGGTAGGCAGGGCAATCTCTTCCTATTTAAAGTCATTAGAAGGTGACAATCATTAAATGCACTTAATAGCACAGTTAATACATAGAGAGTGCCAACTGCAGTGAGATATCAGAGGATAATTAGACTATAATTAAATTGACACCGCTTTCATGCGGGACAGTGTTTTACAGGTGGATATCATTGGTGCTCTTGTTTCAGTGAGGTTATTTGAGCTTCATTACATTTATGCAGACACAACTTTATTTATTAAGCATGTGGTACTAGAGGTCATTTATATCACAACAATATTTGAAATAATTTAAATAATTTTATTATTAATATTATATATATTTTTGATTATATTTTATATTCTATATTATTAGATATATTATATCAAAACCAGGCTTTGTACTGAAATACAGCTGTGACCAATTCTACATATTGAACTGAAGGCGTCAGACATAATGACTTTCCTCTGATAAAAATCTCTTTCCGTCAGGAGTTGAAGTAAATAAAGACAATCATTGTGATCCAGATAGAGTCTGTGAGCTCTGTGAGAGAGAAAATGAGAATGATTTCTAACTTTCTCTGTGATCGATTATCTTATATATAAATCAAGCTAAAACCCCCAAACAGTCTTCATCTTAAATGCATGTGTGCCTGTCCAGACATATATTAGGTTTATGGATATTTTTTTTTCTAAAGTGAGACTGGATGTGTTCCAGCCAATGTTTTTTCTCTTTTTCTTTAGAAGAGTTCCTTCAGTGTTTTTTATTTTTATATATTCAGTGTGTGTTTGGTACAAGTGTGTCCATGTGCCATTTCTAAATCAGATTAAAGTAGAGCAATTGTTGTGCATGTTGTTTAGTGAATAGTTGATGTTGTTGTTAGTGTCGGCCTGTCTGTGTTTTAGGATGAATGGAAGACATAATAATGATTTAATGTCTTTGTCCTCTTATTTTTTTAACCTCCCTTTACTCCCCCAGGTTTGACACATACCGCAGCAAGGATGAGAGTCGACGCCTGGCTAAGTATGTGGATGGTGTGGAGTCAGGGCTCATATTGGCCATGATGGTCAACGATGAGGGCTCCAACAACCTGGAGGACTTGGCTAAGGGGAGCCTCTCCAGGCTGGGCAGTCACCACATCAGTGGCCTTGGATTTCGGTAAGATCCTGAAATACTGTGTCTGAAATTCCAGTGCATTTGGAAAGCATTCACACCCATAAACATTTAAACATTTTGTTATGTTGCAGCTTTATGCTATCATCAAAAAAAGTAATTTTTTTCTCTCACCAGTCTACAATCAGCATTCACATGATGGCGAAGCAAAACAGAATTTCATGAATGTCACACTATGTGAGGGAATAAAATGTTTTTGAATCTGCTAGCAGCTGCCTTTACTGATTGTTGTGAATTAATGACAGTGGACAGTTTTTCAATTATTTTAGTTATTTCAGTGAATCCTTCCAGCTTTTTGGATCCTTTTGGTTCTTGATGATTTTCAATAAACTGTCTCCAGTGTATATTTTATATACACTCAGTGGCTGCTTAAATGGGCACATATGTAAAATGTGCATCATTTCAAAGGCTCTTTGTAGACATTGTTAAATGTTGTTCACCTAAATATCATCCAGAGCAGTCCTGTACCCCAGTGCTAAAAGATGTCATTAAATTAACACTTCTAGGGTAGTGTCACAAAGAACTGAACATCTTAGGCATCAGAAATCAGCATTGCTGATAAAGTTGTCGTTGAGTTTATGCAGCCTGGGAAAAAAATAGCTCGGCTGTAAATTTGGTGAAATTAAATCCACGTAACATTTGCATGGCAACAAAGAAACCATGCACCTTTTAAAAGAAGAGAAAACAACTTGTTTTACATTCAAATGCAAAGTTTTGTGTAGAAGCAGTGAAAAGCAGCCTCAGCACCTGCCTCTACTCTCTGACAACAACCATAACTGGAACTGAATTGTTTTCCCAATTACGTTAAACCAACAAACGTAATTATTGCCTGTGTTAAGTTCACAGCCAAAATTTTTTTGAGTGGGTGATGCCTTAGATTTATTCATCCAGTTGATATTTGGTTTGCTCTTCCTCTGCCTGGCCTTGCCTGTAGAAAGAAGAAAATGAGCAAAGCCTCCATCACATATAAAGCACATGTACATTTGTTCGTGGATGTGCAAATATGCAATTTACACACACACCTGTGCTCTGACACACACACACACACACACACACACACACACACACACACACACACACACACACACACACACACACACACACACACAGACTCTCCCGCTTGTTATGGAATGCTTTAGCAGCTAATCCTGTTGTGTGTGCTTTAGTTATGCTTTATCTTACTGTGTGTGTGTGTGTGTGTGTGTGTGTGTGTGTGTGTGTGTGTGTGTGTGTGTGTGTGTTTGTGTGTGTTTGTGTGAGGACATTTTTGCATTATGAGGGACTCACAACTTCAAAGTGTTTTTGAGGGTTAAGACTCGGTTTATGGGTTGCAACTAGAATTAGGTTGAGGTCAGGCTTTTATATGTGATGATGAAGATCTGGTAAGGGGCAAGATTTGAGGGCACAACATTGTGTGTGTGTGTGTGTGTGTGTGTGTGTGTGTGTGTGTGTGTGTGTGTGTGTGTGTGTGTGTGTGTGTGTGTGTGTGTGTTAGTATGTCAGGAATGTGTGGGAACTGGAAACTAAATCATGCCATGATAACAGAACCCTGGAGATGTCTTGAGGTTTCTGACGAGGGATATCAGGGTGGATAAGAATGTGTGCACTTGGACATTGACACATTCCTTGAACAACTCAGCTGTTCTCTCTTGTTTGTTGGGTAGGAAAGTTTGCATAGTAAACCACAAGCTTTTGTGATTGTGTTTAGTTCTGGGCTAGTCAGCTGCAGTATCAATGGCCTTGTTGTGGGCTGAGGGAAGATGCTGGTGAATGGTGGCGATGCAGGCCCTATGGTTATCCTCTAGGCCAGGTGGTATTATGAAACTCTATGCTGCAGAGGAGATATGAGAAGAGAGCACATCTCAACATTCCCCTCCCCAGTTTACACTCCAGCTCCATGGCTGTGGATGCTGCAGACATAGTGAAGGGATGATGGTGACAGAGGAATTCCTGCCTAATGACTCTTGTCGCCTTCCCTCCTCCAGTCAAAAAGACTGGTGTCATCAGGATAGAGGGGATATGTGATTTGCGATGCACTCAGAGACATTTTAATAAGCCAGAATTTATGAGACAGTGTAGATTCTGCAGCACATTTCCAGTTATGTAATTTGCATATGGTTACTGTAGCTACCACAGTGGTGCTGGTGGGCAACATGGAGAAGCTCTGCAATTCACCTCAGGTCCAAAAAGACCATAATAAATCAGTAATAATTCACAAGTGTTACTGATTAATGTCAGTCACTCCTGTGTGCCCTAAATGAGAGAGATTTCCAGGTTTGTGCAGCCAGACCGGCCTTGCTGGATGTGTTCAGTAACTGCTAATTCCCAGGCCCACTAAACTACCCAGCGTGTGTTCAGCACTCAGTATAAGGTGCCCTGTGGAGTTTTCTTGTAAACAAACAAAAGTTGCATTTGCAGGTAATGTGTGTGTAACCTAAACATGGAGAATACAGAACCTTCCTAAGAAAACATTTGCAATGCAGATTCTTTTTAACCCTAACAAACTGTTCATATTCAACGCCTTCACAGTATGGTCTGGGTCAATTTTGACCCGGACAAAGAAAATACTCATAAAAAGTGTCTCTACCAAATGTTGAACTACAGATCTATTTAGAATATAAAAATAGCCTATCTGACATTAATTAATTCATTATTAATCCTTAAATTATGATTTAGATAGCACGACTTTTTTAGGTTCTACACCACTCGTTTTCGGAGAAAAAAACACATATATCACAATCTCATGTCTTGTTTTACCTAAGACATGAAAACACAAAACATAAAAATGCTTGTTGCAAACTAGTCAGTGCAGTAACTTTGGAGGAAACTTTGCGTGTGTGGGCCTCGCAAATGTGCCTCCCACATTTGCTGCAGGTTGTCCCTGTTTTGCAATCCTTTTTTGTAGAGCAGAGGTTGCATCTCGTTCTCTTTTGTCCCTTTGTGTTGGCTTCTTGTGTGACTTGATCAGGGCCAGGTTCTGCACTACCCTTACCAGTGCTGCTGATGCTCCTATTAGGGACGGTAGCGTCAGTTTTGCATACATGGAGTCACAAAGGCCTTTCCAAGCTCCTCCAAAAAGAACCTTCTCCAGTTTCTCTTGCTTGTCCTCCAGGTTGGATCCAGCTCACTCCGTTCTCCTCTTGCAGCTGTATGTGCCTGTGACTTTGTCGAGGTTGTCGAGGTTGAAAAGACCTCTCTCCCCCTTGTTGTAATCAGAACGGGTGGCAGCTTAGGCTTGTTCGGCCTGACAGTGCCAACCATTTTGACTTTCCTCTTCAGGAGCGCTTGACCAAGCTCATAAGAGGTGAAGAAGGTTAGGGGGTTAGGGTTAAGTTCTAATTTAAGTTCTAATAGGTTCTAATTTGTCTATTTTTAGATGATGTTGCTACATTGCAGGTGCAGGTACAAGTCTCTGTGTCAAGGCGCCCTCTGACCTTTGTTCCTTATGTGCACCATATATGACCACTCCTATGCTATTTAACTATTTCAATGTTTGGAGGTTCCCCATGACCCTTCAAAGACCAGCAGGTGTCTGTCCCTGCGGGAACCTGGGCAAATGTGGTGGGAACAGTTGACAGTTCTTGTGACAGTGTCAAGGCCCCACCTCCGAACTCTATCACCACTGTCCCATAAAAAATACACACAGACATAGAACATACAGTTTTTCAGTTTCAAATTTCAAATTTGACCCGAAACAGCCTCAATGTACAAAAATTTGTAGCACATGTGCAAAAGTATAACATTTTGAAAATATTTTTGCATATTTTGCGTCACTTTAGCAAACGTCATCAAATTTCAGGTTAAAAGAAAGGGTATTTTTACTGCTGTCAAATGTCAAAACAGATCAATGTATGTAAGGGTTAAAGTATTCAAATCCTTGATTTATTCATATCCAACTTTATCATGGATTGATAAATCCTTTTAGAGTCACATCAAAACCAAATTTTCTGTTTTTCCTTATAAAAGTTGTAATTTTTCTAAATGTAACCAAGTGCTCCATATATATTTAGAGTCAGCACAACCTCATCTAATTATAAATGTCACTCAATAAAGACTCTGTTCACTGTAATAGGGGATAGTAGCTAATTTTCCTCATTTATAGATAAAAATACTGTAAATCATAATAACCAAAGAAAAGTTTCTATCTTTATCTGATCATGAGTTCTTCTCATTCTTTTGAGCAGTAATGATGAAAAATCAGCTCCAAAGCCTCTAATGCTCTAAATATCTTATTGTCCATGTCTCTCTGTCTTTATTCTGTCACTACAATAAACTCAGATCAAATTCTCCTCACTCTTAGATCAGAAAAATACAGGATTGAGCCCATTGACTTTGACTACAAGCAGCTGACAGCTAGGCCTCTGAATGAGACACTCTGATTGGCTGTGACATCACCCACTGGAGCCAATAGGAGCGTCCCATGTAGAGACATGACTTTAGATGTCAGTAGCAAAGCTGGAGGATGAGAATCGATGGAAAAATACACAGAAGTAAAGCAGCAATGCTCCAGTAAAAGAGTCAGACTTCATGATTTTACTGACAGAAGTAAATCTCCTATGTGGGGCCTGTTAGAAAGAGATGATTCTCTAGTTTAAAGAGAAAAAACAGCATGTCTCGAACTCAAACCATCGCAGAGCAGTACCGCTCAAAAGACAACATTTGTAAGCGTATACAATTCCATGGTCTTAATAGAGTTGAGGAGATGAGGTGAGAGAAAGAATTAACATTTACTCGTTTACAATCTTCTTCACTGCCTTTGCACACTGCTGCAGTTCTTTTAAGTCCTCTCTTTCCACCTGTAGGTCAGTGAAATAGTGTGAAACCTTTGATAGAAATGTGCATCAAGTGAGTTGTGCATGCGGATCCTCAAGCACATGCACAAGACAAACAAAACAGATATACGCATAAAATATGACTGTGGCAGGACCACAGGTCTGGCATTAGGGTTTATGGATAAATAAACCAATTACATTGCAGGCAACATGAGTCACATAAGGAAGTAAGCTAAAAGTTTGTGTTGATACATCACTGCAAACATCAGCTGTGCATTTTTAACCTGAGTCAGTCCTCCACACAGCTCCTGGTGCAGGTCTTGGTTATCTCTCACCTTGTCTATTGCATTGCTTTCCTGGCAGGTCTTCCTTTGTGCTCAGTGAAACCCTCACAGACGGTTTAGGGCTCAGCAGCCTTGACTGTTCTTCAATCAACCCAAAGGAGCACATTTAATTCCACTACTCACTGACCTATACAGGCTTCCCATGGTCTCCCAAATCAAATTCACTGAGACACTAATGTTTGCCTTCAGAGTGAATAAACTGAACCTATATACTTGCACTCAATCATTCAGCCCTATGCTCCTTCTTGACCACTGCCTTGTTTCAAGAAATGTTGAGTGGCATTGTTCTGGTCTGTGGTTCCCAGACATTGGAACAATGTCCTGAATCCTTTCAGAGCAGGGACGTCCCTCTGTCTATAAGAAGCTCCTGAAAACTCATCTCTTCTGAGAACAGAGAGAAAGAGAGAGAGAGAGAGAGAGAGAGAGAGAGAGCGGAAAAGAAAATTAAGATCACTTAAGACACATATTAATAGCTGGTCTGAGCAGGGTCTCAATGTCCATCTGCATAACACAAACCTCTATCCTGACTTTTGCACATAAATATTTTTTGCCCATTTACAACCTCTCACATCCACGGTCCATGGTGACACATTACACACAGACCTGGAGTCTAATGGCATGACAGCCATCATGCCATTAGCAGAGTGATGCATGTTGGGGGAGCTCATTTAATAATTAAGATTCTAGACATATGGGTGTCAAACAAATCTGTATGTGTGTGTGTTTGAGTAAGTGGTGGTGAAAAGTGTCAGGCAGTGTGGGTGTGTGTGCAAGTGCAATGTCTAATGTCAGTGTTCCTAACTATCCACCTGCTGCTTCTGTCTGTATGTCCTCTTCTTTTTCCATTTCTGTCTTCATTCATTTATGTCCTCTGTCTCTGTCTGTCTTTTCTTCTCTTTCTCCATTATCTGATCTCTTTTCTCTTTTCCCTGCTTCATCTCTTCCCTCTTTTCCATCTGCAGGCATCCCTGGACTTTTATAGTGACCAAAGGTGATACCTCATCAGTTGTGGAAGATTACGCTGTCTATCAAGGTGGGAATCAATTTCAAATTGATTCAAATTCAGTTCTTGATACTGATCTTATGCATGTACATATTGTAATTGATCCTCTGACACTGTGTCCCTGCAATACATTTTAATGGGATCAAAGTCGTCCCATTGCACAAAACCCTGTTCAACACCATTGTCACAGCATAATCTTAAATTCCACAATGTCTTTGTATGTTGTCAGGGACCAAGGCCTCCTCTGAGGCCCGCAGTTCTCGTGTCTTTCAGTCGAGTTATGGGGAGCATTTCACCGTCACCACCAGCAGCCAGTGGGTGCAAGGTATCGTTTCCTTTCTCAAACACACAATCAGAGGTTTGTCGTACAACACAAAGGTAGATGACTCTCAGAGCTAGATGTACCAAAGATTTGACACACCTCCAAACTCACTGTGAGGGTGTCAAACACACATCATGCAGGAGTTACAGTTTGCATGTCTTCTGTGCGTGTCTGTGCGTGTCTGTGTGTGTTTACAAACTGTGTCTCTCCTCTTATTATGTATTATATGCATTTAAAGGAGGCTCACACAATTTGCAACAATCAGGATTTTGCAGAATATTCACTCCTCTGCAGATGAGGAGTAAACTCAGCGCAAACAGGATTTAGAATAGTTACAGGGAAGAATATAATGGGCTTCTATAACTCTATTAGAAACCAAAATTAAGTAATTAGGGTGTTAATAATGAACACAATGTCTTTCTACTGTTGCACAAATGAATAGTGTGCAAGTGTTGTAATTTGTGTGAATTTGAGCATGATCTCAGTGAAGTGTAAAATTACTAGAGGAGTCAACTGAAAACTTTTCTTTCTTTTGTTGGAGCATGTCAGTTTGTGTGTGTGACAGCGTTCAGCTCTCATTAACATCCATTTTAATACCACAGTCTGAACCTGCTGTTCTCTCAGTCTCTCTCCTCCGCCTCCTCTATCTCTCTCTCCACCAGTTCCAGTGCCTTGTGTTTACATGTTGATCTTATTATATCACTCCATCTCAATTTAATGGCCCATAGACGTGTATAACATGTATATATTTTCTTAGGCGGAGTTGAAATGTATATATATGCCATATATATATGGCATATATGAATGTAGTGATCTCATAGAAATACCTCAGCTGAACTGTGCCTATGAGCCTCCCTTCACTTGCAGTGTGGTCAGTATCAGTCAGTATTACGACCAGTCCAGGATCTGACCGTGTAACAAGATTTTGAAGATCAGGGATTGAACACAAGCAGATTGTGAATGAAAAACACTTGTACATCATGATTGTCTCAGTAAATAAGGCCCATTTAGCATTAAATGCTGAAGTGAGTTGAGTTTTGTGAGTTAGACCACTTATTAGCTTTCTGGGAGCTTTGAACTACATGAGCAAATGGAGTTGACCTAGTTATCATCAGATGTGATAACAGCTGCACATGAATAGGGAGAGAGTTACTTGTAACTGATCCTCAGTACAAAGGAGGCTCCATCAAGTTTAGACTTGACAGTTTGCTCATATCCAATCTCCAATGTACAGTAAAAATCTAATTGAATTTAGCATATTAGTGCACATGATAATTACAGCACTAGTGCTAAAGAGGTTAAATTTGATTTTCAAAAGAAATAGATCTTAGATCAAATCGTTGTGGACAACAGAGCCAGCAGTAAATTGCTGGGCTGGGCTCACATCTTGACCACCAGTCTCACCTGGCAGGATTCACCCATCTCTGAGAACACCGGAGCAAATTTCCAAAGGGAGGTAGCCAGAGAGTGAGAATGTGCTAGACCAGATATGTCTATTTTTATGTAATAGATTCAGCTGCATCAATATTAGTGATGATATTAACCATCTGATATGTAATAAGCTAGCAGTAATAAAGTCACCGTTTCTGTTACTACCTCTCCTGGCTCATTGTACTCCCTAACCTGTTCGTTTACTCCACCTCAGTCTGCTCAAACACTGTCAGGCAGCCAAACTATGTGTCAAGCTCTGTATTGAAATTCAGGCCCACAGTCAAATGCATATCCCCCACTGTGGCAGCCAGACAAAGAACATAATGGAAGGAGAGAGCCCTTCAATTACTCTGCTACTAATGCCCTCAGATAGTCGAAATGGACTACAGGCCAAAGCTTTGACATAGATTAGTCTAATATCTACCACTTGGCTGTGTGACCACTCAACTGGGAGGTACCAACCTGTGTCTGTGTGCGTGCGTGTGCATGCATGTGTGTTTGTCTGTATGAGACTTAGGTTAGTTTGGGAACAGATTTCAAACCAGTTAATTGGGAAAAGCTGCTTCAATTCGGGACAAAAGCCATGTCCCTAACAGGGAAAAACCTGTTTTGGGTCAGTGGGTTGACTCCAGGAAATGAATGCTAGTCTATGTTATCACCAAAAGTGACAAAAGTAAATGTTTGTGTGTCTGTGTGTGACAGAGGCAGAATGGACAGAATGGTTTGACAGGGATGATGAGAGAGGATCTGGAGACTGGGAGAAACTGTCTGACCTGCATGAAGCTTATCCAGACAGACTGTGTGGCAGCCCCTTGGACATACAGGTAAATCAATCTCTCCTTACTGCACCAGACACAGACATGCATGTGTGTGCACATGGTCACCACACGAATCCTGTAGGGTTCCAATGCAAATCTGCATCTGTTACCCCTTACCAGAAATTACCACAAAATGAAATCTGGACCTGTTCCAACCCAGTGTATACCCTGGAAAATGACTATATAACCAGAACATTAACTACACACAGGTCACACTGTCACTCACTTTAAAACCATACAGACTGTGTCTAAGATGTTCTTCATGGGTTATCTGATGTTTTTATGTTCCCGTCCATTCAGATGTGGAAATAACCGATAGCTGGTTGATCTAAGGTGACACAAGATAATCAAATGTTCACATATCAGAAGTTACTGCCCCATTAGTCAGTCAGCTGCATTCTCACTTCTCACTGACAACGAAATGAAAAGCTGTAAGAAGCCAGAGAAATGAGAATCTGCTGATGCTGCAACTGGATGGTTATCATGTTCCTCTGAAGCAATACAAAGCCCTCTGGTGGGTTCTGAGCAGAAACTCGTATTTTATAGTATGGCATGGTAATAATCACTCCCCACCTTCCATCCCCCCACCCCCCAGACCCCAAATCTGTTTGTGCAAATGTTCAGTTGCCTGAAGTGATGTCTATTTCCAGCAAATTGCAAAGGTGGAACAGCATGCTGGGAAAACACACCTGTTTGTTGTCTTAGTCAAAATCAGATCAGATGATTAATATCACTCCACTCCATGCTGTTCTGTCAGAGATGTATGATGACGTTCTCCACTTAATGATTTGGAACTGCAGCAATGTTAAAGATTGAGAAGAGTTTGTTTTAGGGTTACAATTAAATCAAATTAGATTCAGGTTCTTGTACAGGTTGAGGTTTGACATTTAATTGTAATGGTTAATGTCAGGATAAGCTAGTGGTGTGTGTATCCACACACGCACCCTTCTTAAACTCTACATTTTATACATCTGACTCTAAATTGGAATCTCACATGAATTTAAGACATATACATATAAACAGGAGAGCTATAAAATCCAAGGTCCAGACCATTGAGGTCAGCTTCAGGTCTGTGTTATGTCATCAGCAACACATTGTATGTCAATGACACTGTTTCCAAGCACAATCCTAGTTATATTTGTGTTATCGTTTTGTGTTATGATGGTATTTGTCATTTTTCTGCTGATGTGCAGCTCACTATCTGACACAATTTAAACATGTTTGACAAATTGTATTATGCATAATATCCACAGAGTGTACTGAAGCTGTAGTAGAAAGGTCTTGGTCCACAAACACCTGGTTTTAGATGCAACTATAGACTAGATACTGTACATAGGCTGTATTATATTTCTTAACAGTATTTTTATAATGTGAAGTTGCTTCAATGTATCAAAGCCAATAGCTTGACTGGGAACTTGTATTTTTTCAACTTAAATGTTCAACTACTTTGGAAGAAGAGTAGCTTGTAGCTTCAGAAGCTACATGGGTTCTATTTAGCTCCATATGCACATGTGAAGGGCATGCAGTTCTGAGCTGGCAGGCACAGGCATTGTTTTCATGTGAGAGTCTGATCATGTTTGACAAACATGATCAGAATCTCACACTGTAGACAACACAAATAATTGCATGACAGTAAAAGGACAGGACTGAGGGGCTGAAAAGCCTGTTCCATTAGTCTCTGTAACATTCAAAAATGACCTACTGCCAAATAATGACCACAATTACCCTGTGTTTTGTCATTTGCTTTTAATGCAGCATTAAAAGCTGCAGCAAGAGACTATTTTCATTGTATCTTCCTGATCTTAGTACAGCTATGATACACTTTAAAGAGAGAGAAGAGGAAACAGTGAGATTGTAATCAATGAGATACAGTTATATTTGGTTGCATGGTGCATTGCTTCCTCTGAATCCCCTGTGCATGTGAAGGTTTTGGCTGCAACATGGGAACAGGCACTGTTAAACCAGTGGAGACACTGGTTAAATGAATGGAAATGTATTATTATTGCATAAAGTGAGTATGATTGTAGATTATTCCAAATAAACTATCTGAAATTGGAAATAACTAACTATATTAATCTACAAAAGCAACAATGTTGTATAACTGCTTTTCCAAAGAGAAGCAGCCACATGGACGTCGGTCCAGATGCTGCTGTGTCCAGTGCTACTAGAGTAGGTCTGTCCACCCAGTCAGGTGATCATCAGCATGAAGCCAGCCTTTCATTACTGTGCTGCTGGGACATGATACGGCCGCAGCCAGTGAATGTGACTCAGCCTGGCACCATGAAGCACCAGCTGTTAGCCTTCCATGATGATAAGCAGTAGTGCCAGGTCTGCCCACAGAGCCTCCAACACCCATACCACTACCATAAAAAAAATTGCTACTGTACGCTCCAAGTGCTCTTTTTTATGGCTGCTGTGCAATTTGCTACCTCCATCTCTTTTCCCTCTTTCCTTTCCTTCTTCTAAACTTCCTCAAAGTCAATCCTCTAAGTGCTCTTGTTCTCTGGCTCAGCTGTTCATCAAAATGAATAGTTGCATAAAGTAATGATTTCCAGAAGTGTACTAATCTTAGCTCTAATTTTTTTTTCTATCATCTGCCTTTTAAGATGTAGCCTGTAGAAATGGAACATTTTCCACAGTCTGGACATAGTCAAAGTTTTCCTCAGTTTGCAATTTTCACTGTCTAATTTGCCTCTGTGGGATCTCTATTTTTAGCAGCCAAGTGTTTTTTTTTTTTTTTTTGTCTCATTCCAAAACATTATGTAACACGGTTCTGATTTGTTGTGGATTATCTGACCATCCAAAGGAAATGTGAGGAGGCTCAGCGCCTGAGGCTAGATGTCTGCACTTTCCTGTATTTGGGGTTTGCGTTGTAATTGTAAAATTTAACATCGTGGAGTTAAGGCCACAGTTTTCTAGTCAGTGTATAAATAGAGAGAAAGAGTTTTTATAATCATGATTGACTACATACAAAAACAGAATGGACAACCTCTGCTGGACTGTTCACTACTGTTCTGATGATAAATTTATTGGATTACACAAGAGCATGTTTAGTAAAAGTTGTGCTAAAACAACAGAGGTCACCATGTGAAAAGTCCATTTAAAATGTTAATTTGATGTTGGCTGTGAATTCATGTTATCAAGACATCGGACAGGATGGTGGGACACTCATCCTTACACATCCACACCTTTATTACAATGAGCCAGACAACTTAGCTAGCTAATACTGTGTAACATGTGGAATTTTGGTGGGAATTTGCAGTTAGCAGTATTCATGTGTACAGCTCCAGAGTTGCCCACAGAATATATTTAGCTATGAAAACCCACACGGTTCTCAAGTGTAGCACAGAGACTTAATGCCCTAACCCTGGTGTGCTGTGTGCTGGTGGACCAGATTCCACATGTCTGGTCCAAAAAACATCATTTTAAATGCCTGCAAACAAAGGTTGTCCTAGACATGTGGCTAGACATGTCTCTCTCTCCAGCTCTAGACAAGCTTATATCCTTGCCTTTGAAATGTTCCTTTAATTGCGTCAGAAAATTCAACAAGAACATTTTAGTTTTATTTATTTTAGTCACTGATTATTTTGTTGTCCAGGCTGAAACCCATGATGGCATACCATCCAACCAGACAGGAGATGTGATCCACAAAAATGACAAGGACTATGGCTTTGTCTGCCTCAACAAGGACCAGACTCATGGCCTCTGTCACAACTACAGGGTGCGCTTCCTCTGTGGAAAGCTGGGTAAGTTCATCGTTTCCTGTCTGTGAGTACACTATCTATATTAGAACCTGCATCATTCTTTTGTCACATCTATGCTTTTTCTGAAAAATAAAAAACTTTATGATGAACAATGATTAATGGCTCTCACAACCATATCATGGCTAGAGCTTAAGCTGCTCAGTGTTGGTATAGACGCACAAACACTGGCTGTGCTCCAGAGAGTGTGTTGTGTGTGGGCAGACTGAGTTCACAGGCTTCGCTCCAAACAGACTGAGATACCACAGACCTTTGTCTGGGCCCGTGTGTGTGCGAGACAGAGAAGTTGTTGGTGTGATCTTTTGTCAGGACACACACTGGACACAACCCATCTGCATCACTCTACCATTGCCCCACGCCCACATATTGGTTTGGGGTACATTGACACCCACCCACTCATTTGAGGAGAATCTCAGTTTGCAGGCCAAATGTGATTATACATTTATTACACTTCAACACATGTTGACACTTCAACATGAACAACTTCAAACTTTTCAGTGACATTTTCATTAGATCGTACAAATAAGTGTAGTCAATCCAGATGAAGTGTTTAACATAAATACAGTTCGTGGTTTCATCCAGTCCACTTACTAATGTTGTTTACATGGCTGAGATGACAGAGTAATATTGTTAGAGAGGATATGAAGGTCTTTAAACAAAAGGAGAGAGGACAAAGAGTAAGAGATCCAAGATGGCACCACAGATGGCTACCTTGGTGTGTTCTACTGCAGTTCTTTTTTTTTTTAGTTTTTTATCTATTTATTTCCTTAAACACAAAAAATCATTGAGGGTTTGCCTACATTTAAAAGATACAAAATAATACTGTGAAAGACAAAAGATAAACCACAAAACAAGTACAAAAAATCCAAATGGTTTGTGATGATGGATTTAAAATGAGCAAAGAATTCACCTTTAGATTCCAGCTGGTCTGAACATACAGACCAGAAGCAGATCTTTATTATATAATTTTAAGCTTATTGTTTAATTTCTGATTTCTGAAGGAACTTGCAGTCGCCAGACCAGATTTGACATGATCCAGAGTCTCAAATAGAAGTGATATAAGAAGACGGCCCTTGTGTCTCTTTCATACAGGATGCAGTAATGTGCTGTAATGAACTTGTTGGTGATTCAGATGTACCAGCAGGAGAGCTGCTCATGCTCTGTCCAGGATTAGCTTCTCTGCGATCGCCTATGATGGCATCCTTAATGACTGCAGCCAGACCGGGTGCCTTTAAAAAGATTGGTAATTTGGCCTGACTTTCAGACGCTTGGGGATGACATCTGTCCATCTGTGGTTTTGGAGGGATTTCTCACACTTGTTAAGAGCTTTTATTGCACTTAATGAACCATCAACCTGTTAGAAGTCTGTTTGTGTGGAGGCACTAACACACAGAGAGCAGAGAAAACCAGAGAAGAGGAGAAAAACACAACAAAATGGAGTAGAGACTCTCACTGAGCTGAAATTAAATGAGTCCACATAAATAAGGTAAATTACATGGAAAGGCAACCGTAGGGAAACACTGGTCCTATAAACATCAGCAGTAATAAACCTAATGGCAGGACGATGAACAGAATCCAAGGGTTTTAAAGTGCCTATGAATCCCATCACCATAATCCCCAACAGAGAGAAAAATGGCTTCAACCATCCTCCTACAGGGATGTCACCAGACCAGCATATTGGTTTACACATCTGGATGTTTGTCTTTCAGCTGCATAGATAAGATAATGGTAAGACTTTTACTGCTTATCAATCTGGTGCTTTAACAGCATTCTCACTTGTACTTTTTTTTTTTTTTGTTTGTTTTGTAAGGTAGAAAAAAGCATTCTTGAAAAGCAAACTTCAACGGCGTTGTTTTGAAAAGAATCTATTTTACACAGATTTTCATAGAAATGTAAAACTTTGACATAGACTTTTACTTTGACGTTATTTTTCCTGTGCAATAGTTCACCAGTGGCCTGATCCTGTCCAGTTCCAATAAATTGGAGAACACTCCAAAGGTCACTTTTCATCATTGGCCTATGTTAACATTAAATCACTCTGTGTAGCCTCCAGGCTGCTAGCATACAAAACACACCTGGTGCAATGATGATGAACTTGTGCTAGTCGGTTGAAATGTGTTAATTTCTCTTCCTTTATGTGACAGATTTTAACTTTCACTAGATATTTCCAGAGATCCTGTGTTAAGACTTAACCACACCTGGAATATTTAGTTCTCTCCTCTAATGACAGAGCTGCCTCACACAACACAGGATCTACTACAATGGGAGCAATGGAAATACATAATAGGTGAATGTCTTAATCACATAAAATGTGAAAGATGACTTTCATATAAATAAAGCAAATCTATTTTCATGATTTCTCCAGAGCAGATAATAATGTTTAATTCCAGGTTTTGGTTCCCCTCCCTACTTCAGCCATCTATAACTTTCCTCCCTTATGAACCATGTCAAATGCAAAATCTCCATACAGTAATTATGATTTTTATATCAATTCTTTGAGAGCCATGGACAAGGTCAGAAAACACTAGTACTGGCCATATGCTTTACTACCCAAATTTTTAACACACTAAAGAAAAAATGAGGATGCTTTCAAATAGCAAATTGTATTTTATTGTTCTGTTGAATTTATACAAGGTGCAGTAAACAGAAAAAAAAAATTGAATTCATATTTATTGTGATCATCCTTTGCCAGTATATATAATAATAAATATTATCCCCTCATGTGATCCTAGACTGACTGACTCTATGGGGGTTAAACCATCTGCAGCAAGACTCCTCCTTCTTCTTGCTGCTGTTAAAGCAGTCATGAATAGAGGCAGGCTGAGATATAATTAGAAGTAGAGTGAAGAAATGTAAAAATATTGTATCAGAAGTGGAATATAAAAACATTACTGCCACACTAAAGTTTTGCTTAAATGCAATGAGGGCATGGATCTCCCAAATGTTGTGCACGTGTTGCTGTGTGTAACTGTAGGCCTGCATGATTGAGCTGTATTCTGTGTGCTCTAACTCTTATTATTTCCCTCTGTAGTTCGCCCACATGCCTCCATCTCCATCGACATCTTGTCCAACAGCAGCATCCTGGAGCTCAATGACCAACCAGAGGGCTGGCGGTCAGGCGACCGGGTGGTGGTTGCCAGTACCGACTACTCCATGCACCAGGCAGAGGAGTTCACCCTGCTGCCCTGCCCTGCTTGCACACCCAACCAGGTCAAGGTCCAAGGTAAGAGCACCAGTGACTGACTGGGTGCTACCATGCAGCCCTGGTAGGAGGAGTACTGTTGCTGCTGGGGGAGACATTTAAGTACCATCAGTGTTGCTCTGATTGTTATATCAAATTCTTTAACATGTTTAAGAGCTGGCGACATTCAATGGTCAGCTCTTTGACAGAAGAGTGTAACTTTCTTTCCTCCTCTTTCCCTAATTTGAAGTGAACTGTCTCATTCTCCAGCTGGACTCACACTTCTCTAATAAAACAAAGTTTCAGGAATGTTACACATAAAAAAATTACCTTTACAGATCACTAATGAACATGTGTTCCTTTTGTTAATCCGCCCACAAACAGAAGTAACAGCAGATTTTTGTTGTTGTTGTTGTGTGTAGTGGTTGAGGCTCTGTGTTCTGGATAGTTCTGGTTCTAGAGTTTGATTCAAAATGCCATCATAAATTATCCATTATTAATGATGAGTATGGTTTAATTAAGATCATTGATTTATCATTTATCAATACAGTTACCACACATTTTGGTAACGGACTAATTACTGAATTCATTTATCAAACAAAACATTCACTGGTTCCATCTTTTTAAACTAACTGATTTTGAACTGTCCATTTTAGGGACAGACTTAATGATTAACTGAGTAACTGTAGTCAGTAAAATAAACATTACTTGTTGCTCATACAGTCCAATTACAGACAAAGAATAAGAAATTATATTATAGATTTTACAAGCGTCTGAAGTCTCCTGGATGGATAGACCTTTATTTTGTCGTGACTTTCAGATGTTTGGAGTCAGTGTCTGACCAACCTTTTATTGCACTTAACAAATGAGTTGTCAGTCTCTGCTCTACTCCATTTGGGCTACAACACACAGAGAGCAGAGGAATGAAAGGTGCATGGATTATAACATTAATATAATATATATATATATATTTTTTTTTTAATTAAAATGTTCTTTGTTTTTTTTTTTTGGCAGACCGGGGGAGACTGTCTGGTTTATATGGCCCATAAATAACTTTTTAGACTTCAGGCACCATATATGATATACATATCAACATTTTTAAAATTTCCTCTAACCCTTTGATGCATAAAAAGATGGCCCTCTAATTCTTTGGTGCTGTGATGTGTCATCTAGATATTTGGCATCTCGCCTTTTCACATGTAATAAGTGGTTCCCAGCAGAAATAGACAAAAAAAAAAAAAAAAAAAAACTAACACTATAGTTTCAATGTCTGGATTTTATCTGAATATGACAGAGACATGGAAGAAAATTATTATATCTTTAGATTATTATGACATTATTATTATTGTTGTTATTATTGTTTTTCCCTGTAACACAGATTTAAAAAAAAAAAAAAAACATTCATGCCATAGGAGGGTTTTCTGGATGGGCGGGGGAGTGTGTTGTCTTGAGGGAGTGAGAGGAGTGAAATGACTTCATGTCATGGCTAAATACGTACATGTCAATTTGTACTCAGTATTTGCAATCCAGTCATTTGCTACACCCATGTGGAACAAGCCGGGATACATTAAGTATAATTGTTGTATCGCCCACCACTAGGTAACAGACTGTACCACACACAGTGACCTGCCTGTCAATCATAGAGTACAGAGCAGGCCACATCCACCCCTCACTCCCCCTCAGCTCCACCTTCTCCTCCAAATATGGTTTCTTCTAGTTTCAAAAAACCAAGATGGATGACAGGCAAATTACAAACTGGAGGCTTCAAACCAGCAGCACACAAACCAATGGTCACGGTGGATTAACACTTGGTACCACCCAATTTCTTGATTTTTTTCCCCATAAAGCTAAACATGCGACTGAAGCTTCTGCCATCCATGCCCCATAACTTGAATCCTCTTTAATAGTTTCACAGATATTTTTCTCTTCCCATCTTGATACATATATCTTATCTTATACCCACCACAGAACATGATGGGATGTTAATTGCATAAACGTACCATGCCACCATACCACCTGTGTGGAAGAACCGTCATTCACTTCTCCACTCATTTATTCAGGTTAATTTTCATTAGTTTGTATATTTGTGATTTTTAGCACAGCAAGATTGACCCAATAAAATCAATGAAAGGTCTGGTGTTAAAGCCTGCTCTGTAACAAGTCTAAGAGAGAGGAGACAGTGTGACTGAGACTATGAGTGTGACTGAAGACTTTACTCATCTAACCAGATACAGATCAGTGCTTAAAATAGAGGAAATGTTCTTCGCTTAAAACAGAACTCAGGTGTTTCCACTGTTCCAGCTGCAGTGAATTCCATGTGGGAATTTCTTCAGTAAGGAGGGCAGATGCTTCATGTGCTCCTCTTTGTCTATAAATTTATCATTGCTTAAAAAAATGATGTCAAAACATGGAATTTAGTGAATATAGTCATGCATCTCAAATTAATTAAATTCCAATTCACTCAAATACTCAAATACAAACATGGCAGCATTTGTCAGAGGCATTCTGTTCCTTTTATCTCTTCAGATGGTCACGTAGCTTTTGTGTGAGTGGTGTAGTGAACGTAGACATCGACAGGTCCTACTTTGAGCCACTTTGAGACAAATTTAGCAGAAATGACCTCCTTGATACTATGAGGTGGCTCTATACGATATAAAGCCACCTCATAGTATCTTTATTATGCCTCCAAGTAATCTGTCCCTTTCTAATGAACATGATATCTCAGTAATGCTTTATGGAAAACTTCCCATCAGCACAAACAATCAATTGAATTAAATCTTGTAGATATCCATGTTAATTCCAGTTGTAAATATAAACCCCATTCTAAAGATGTCATTGTCTCGAAAGATAAGAGATACTGATACTAGGCCAGATTCTGAACCTCTTCACCAACACGCAACTGAAGACATCATGCCTGTGCACCATCTTTTATAGTCAGTTGTCCCTCCTTCTCAGGTGGACTCTCTATCTATTTTTCTAAAAAAAAAAAAAGTACTTTACATCACGCCGGAAATATTGATGTCATACTTTCCAAAACTGGGTTTGTGGGTCAGGCCTTACGGGTTTCAGTCTGTTTCTAATTGTGTCTGGATATTTCCACTCAGGGCCTCTTTCACGGACTATATGGCTTATTACTTTGGATTCTCAGACCATATTTTTAAAACTTTATTCCTTCCAGATTGCATGTCACAACAAACAGCTGACCAACAGAATTCTCTAAGCTTGCAAATCTAACTGAGCTTTACAATTAAAGAATATTCACAAACGCACATTTTTCATTTCATTTGATGGAGTTTTATCTAAATTAAAATGACGAGCTACATGAAGTTACTTTTATAGCTTGAGAACACAAAACACTTTGTTGCAAAGTGTTCCACAAGGTTAAAAGAAAAAGGTAAGAGCAAAGAAAGAGCAAGAAAAAAAGGAAATGCGCAGTCACACAGAAAGGGAAAACTGTGTCATGAGCATTACATTCAGGTAACCTTTAAATCCATCAGGCAGATTGTGTCACTGTTTAAATGATGAAATAACAAAAGCTAATCACACTTAGAGCATTTTCACTGTGACCCAAGCACAGAAAACACAAACTGATCAAGCTCCAGTTTAGCAGTCCAAAGTGCACAGTGTAAAGTGTGTGGCACAAATGCATTCCGGGTGTGTCCATATCATTGTTGTTATTTCAGTGGCAGGAAAAACAGTGGTTGCGCCAGGCACATGCAATCAACCAATCAGAGCGTCATCTCCTATTCCCTTTAACAGCCAGGCATGCATCCACCTTGGCTGATTGCTATGATGGTGCAGTGTTTCACACAGAATTAGACTGTGTTTGTGGTGACTTGGTTACATATTGTGACAGAGGAGTGAGTTCAGTCCAAACACACACACAGCAGCTCTGTCAGTCCAGAGGGGCAAGAAAGGGCCAAACAAATCACTGGGCTGCCCCCGGCCCTGCTAAGAAGCAACAGCACAAATCACAACATTAGACAGCTTTTATCATCAACATTATTATAGGTGCAAATACATTTTCAGTTCATTATGAAACTGTGTTGGAACAAATTTATTCAAGGTGATGACTGGGAAACACAGTGGCAAGCTCTGCTTGTGCCTGCCTATGTAGGCACATTTACTCTCTTGCTAAGTCCATAAATTAACAGTGAACCACTGACTTTTATAGATTTTTTCATTCAGGAGAGAAAAGTTCTCACCAAAGTTACAACTCAGATCTCTAAAGCAGAAAGCAGAGTTGTCAATCACACTATGCTACAACAGAACTACTTTATAATCAACTGTCATTTTCCTTTAAATACATATCCATCTCAGTATGGAGAGTCCTTCTAGCTGCTCCTACTTTGCAACTGTATTAAAACAGCAGCAGGCGACAGGTTTTCTCAGCTCACAGTTTGTTTGTCTGTGCTGGAAACAGACACATCAGTTCCAACTGTGTTGTTAAAACAGACTTGCTGTTACCACCAGTAACTTGAGCTGCAAACATGAACTTAATTTTTTTTTAGTATTAGATCTTGTTTATTCATTGAATACTGAATAGGTTGGTTTCACCTGCAGTCATTTTGGAGGAAATCCTTGTCAAACTCTGGCAGTTTGCCTGAAATGATGAAAGATGAACATCACACACCAAAACTACATTTATTGCTTGAAACCTTTCCATGATAGTTAAGTGTGCGTCGTGTGTGTATCTGTACTTCTAGCTTTGTGAGGACTAGTTTGAGTTGTAGACCTATAGACCACCAAAACATCCCCAAAACCAACAGGGCTACTACTTCAGAGATGTCATGATAAGTTGGCATGGAAATGTTTTTTTGCATTTGTCTTTATTGGACAGGTCAGTGACAAGACTGGAAACAAAACAAAGCATCGACTCAGGCCACTTTGAGAAAAGCTCTTATAGAGTGAGGATGTTTTGGGAGAGACATTTTTGCTGGCTCTTACAACTTCAGGCTGTTTGAGGTTTAAGACTTTGTTTGAAGGGTCAGTTTAGAATTAATATGATAGTCTGAGTAATATTGATCTGTTATATTAATATTATTCATTTTATATCTACATTATCTGCATGATATATGTAGTATCCTCGCAGAGTATGCGAGGATGCGAGAGTATGAGAAGTGTGTGTATGAGTAAATAAACACATAAACAATGGAGGCCGATGGAGGTCAGCCTAGAATAGTGTGTAGGTGTTTGGGTACATTCACACTAACACATTCACACACAAGACACTTTCTTTCTTTATGCATCATACATACACCCAGCAGCAACTGTCACTGTTCTCCTGTGTGATTCAAATGACCTTTGTCATTGTCTCTTTGAAAAGAGTTTGTGTGCATATCGGATAAAAGTCAGTGTTAATATGATGTGATGTGTCCTCTCATAGCTGTCGCTTCCTGTCACTGACTCACTGACCAAAAGATTCAAGTTAGCATTTCTTCCTCTGCAGATGTAGGAATCCATCTATTTATTTCCATATGTCTGTATGAGGTGCTGTCTCTGCCCAGCTGCATCAGTAGATAAGTCCATTAAACTTCCTCCACACCTCCCATGACCCTCTCAGTTTTGCTTTTTTTCTCGGCTCTTTGACGTCACTGCATGTTGGCCACCCAAAGTGGAAATCCTATTTTTGAGAGCACAGGGCTGCTCCACAGAGCTGCTGTCATCTTCCTCCTGCATGTGATCTTTTTCATTAATTACTGCCCCTGTGCCACCAACATTGTTTTTGTGATGATACAGTCTGTTTCATAGCCCCTGAGGCTATGCACAAACAGAGGCTGTGTTGTTCAGACACAAAGACAGAGCCCAGGTTTATTTATCATTTTGAGTCCAATAACTAGTGTCTGGCTTTTACACATTGAACCTTTAACAGTTCTAAATGGCATAAATGATGAGTAGAAAATAAATATGCAGTGGATCAATGGCCGGAAGCAGTGATGAAGGATTTAGCATTATTCTATTTCTATCCTGACATTTACCCAGACTCCTAAAGTCAGTCTGTGTCTCTCCAACTCATCCACTGAGCGATCAGTCCCAGCAACAAACTACAATAGCACTCAGTAGAGCATGTACCTCCACCGAGGAATTGTACAAAGTGAAAAATGTCCCATCTCACAATGTTGATGATGGAGATTTGAAAGAAAATTCTGGATCTGCCTCTTTAAGCTGAATTTAATGGATCCTTTCCTGGTCCATCTCTCCACCACATTTGGTTCACATGTGAGGATGTCAAAAGTCCACTACATGTCAAAAGGAAATATATATATCACTCCACTACATTTATGTGACAGCTTTAGTTACAGCTACTTTGGCTGATAACACGTTTATACTTTTACTTAGATAAGGTTTTATCTAAGTATCTAAGCATGACTTGCTTGTCACAGTGTGGTATTGGTACTTTAACATAAGTGAAGGATCTGAATAAACCTGGCAGTGGAATGAATTCAGGCATCGTGAATACAGTCACCATTACCCAACTTGTTGTGTGTTTTTATGTTAATGTGAATAATTGTCACTATGGAAGCACAGAAAACACAAAAAATGGAAAAAATAGATTAACAGTTTGCTACAATGAGTGCAGTCACCATGGTAACCATCGCGCATCATGTGTTTATATTTACACTGAAATAGAACATAGACATAATGTATATAGTTCCACCTCTGCTGCCTCTGCCATTGACAGACTATGTTTTAATTAAAGGGCCCATATTGTATAAAGAGGGATTTAAATGTCTTTTTGATAATAAATCACAAGCTACAGATACCAGGATTAGGCAAAACTCCACTAACTGACCAGCTCCTGCAGATATTATTTTACTGTTAGCCTCATATACATCTAACATCCGCAAATAGATTTAGGACAGAGACCATTTAGTGACTCTTTCTCTGACTTGAGTTTGGTCAGAACCACAGCAGCAGCGTCCTGTAGCTGTTTAATGGTTTTATTTTGTCGACCAGTGAAGAGAATGTTGTAATAATCAACTCTAGAAAGATGCAAGTGTGAATAAGTGCTTCAGTTGTCTGGCTACCTATGAATTATCCTGAATGTGCTCCAAATTCAGCTGCTCTCCTCTCCACTCACCAAGCTTCAGACTTTGTTAATGGGACACGGTCACACCCACTGAAATGACAGAAACAATAGATACAACGACTGGAAGTCAAGCTAGCTTTTCAAATTATATATTGAACGTAACAGGCATCAGATCATTTATGGGACAGAAAGCTGTTCTGAGATTAGATGTAATGATTGGTAAGATACTATTTGATGTGTATTTTTAGCTTTAGCTGGAAAAGCTCTTGCTTACCCCAATGACATGCTACTACCACAAGTGCTGTCTTCTCTCTTTAATATAGAAAAGTGGTGCTACAGCTTGACTCAACTCAACGTTGCATTTATTGGAAACATCTGCTCAGCCACACACACACACACACACACACACACACACACATACACACACACACGTACAAATCTCAGTTCAAGGGCCCTCACAAATAATACAAAATATATTTGTTGAAAACTGCAGCGTGAATCTGCACTCATATGCCCATTTTCACTGGTGACTAGGACAAGTGCAGTTCATGGTTGTTTTCTTCCTTTGTGTGTTTGTGTGTGTTCATGCAGGTAAGGCCCAGTTCATCCACATGGGTGAGGAGGTGGACGGGGTGGATATGAGGGCAGAGGTTGGCCTGCTGAGTCGTAACATCCTGCTCCGTGGTGAGATGGAACCTGGCTGCTATGGCAACGAGGCCTGCAAATTCTTCGACTTTGACACTTTTGGTGGACATTTAAAGGTATTCTGTCACCCTAACTTTATTATGAAAAACACACAGCCAGATGATTCATTAATGAACCACTTTCCACCAGGGAGTGCTGCCTGAAGTTGAGAACTCACACTGACTTGTTTCAGATCAGTTATATTCTGTGAGACACTAATTTGAGCTTTTCACTCACTATAACTCTCGACCTTGGAAACAGCAGTTCACAGAACGATCCCAACTCCATTTAAGTCCTAGGTCATTAAAACAATTGAAGTTTTGAACAGTCACAGTTTCATGGTCTTAATCTGAGCAGCATGTAACAAGGTCAAAAGCTGCAAAACAAGTCAGTAAGTGAGTTTTTCTATCAACAGCTACTCTGACTTTGCTCTTTTGTTCTGAAATCATTGAGGTATTTATTCACTTGATGGAGGAAGTTTAGATGGATAGGTGGGTGTCTGTCCATATTGGGCGATTCAGTGTCTCGCTCCACTATGATGTAGCATGGGATCATGGGAGTTGTTAGACTGTTAGACTGTATATGAAGTGGACATAGTTTCCAGGGTTGTAAAGTGAAGCCAGTACTGAAGAGCCTTAAACCTGTATTCTGTCTGATGATGAGTATCAGGGGGCGACTCCCTTGGATGTAGAAAGAAGTCAGATTGGATTGAAATCGATGTGAGAATGTTCCTACTTCTCACTTGTTTTATTAGCTTAGTAAATGTTTTCCTAATGAGTTTATGGTCTCAGTCTCTAGTTTCAAGTCTTCAATACAACATGATGTTCATTTTTTTAAATGATGGTCCCATTTAGAGGAAAACAGACCATAAAGCAGGGTATGCATTGGGGCGTGGCTACTGTTTGATTGACAGATTGTACCTCACAATCAGGATAGAGTACAGAGCAGGTCAGATCCACCCCTCACTCCTTCTCAGCTCCACCTTCTCCTCTAAATGTGTTTTTTTTAAGTTTCAAAAAACCAAGATGGCCAACAGAATCACTGTAAACCATAATAACCTAAATTTACACACATGTGTTTGTGTTGTTCTAGAGGTGATTTGACGTTTCTATCTTTATCTGATCATGATTTATGCTCATTCTTTTGAGCCGTAATCTTTTGTCTTTTTTCCTTCTCACTGAAAAATCAACTCCAAAGCTTACCTAACTCTGCTCACAAGTGCAGCGATGGAAGAAAATGTCACACATGGACAAATCAGGGCATGTGTCTACCTCAAACCACCACGGAGCAATAAGGCTTGACAGATGGTATGATTTTTTTTACCGTGGGCTTATTAAATAATGTTTGTAACCTGGGTTTTGGCATAATTGTCCAATACCAAAGTTTTTGTGTTACAATATGGTTGCAGGAAAAATTTTACTTTCACCTTTGGTCATATCTATATATGATCCATTCCATTAGAGCTGACAATGAGGAGGTGGGGGTACACCCTGTACACACTGTCAATCACAGTGCTGACAAACAAAAGTAGACAATCATTCACACTCTCATTCACACCTAGAGGCTGTTCACAGTCACCAGTTAAGTTATGTCTTTGAACAGTGGAGGAACCTGGAGCACTCACAAGCACGGAGAGGACGCAAACTCTCCCTACCACTGAGTTATTCTGAGTAATAGGATGTTTGCTTCTTGAAAATGTCATATTACAATAATTTGAGTGGACAAAATAAAAAATATCTGCATCAGTAAGTCCTTCAACCCAACAGGCAAAATAGGTCATTGCTTCCAAAACAACACATTACAGCATTTTCTCTTAAGGAATAGAAACAGAAATTGAAACAGAAATCAAAACAGAAACCAATTTTTTTTTTTTTTTTTTGTATAATCAGACCTATTTACATATAAGCATATAGAAACATTGAATTATCCATCCTTTCAATTAACTGAAATATGGAGAAGAAATAAAAAAAAAAAAAAAATACAATGGCTCATCAAGGCTCCTCAAGGAACCTGCAGCTGATGATCAAAAACAGGGGGCAAAGTCATGCTCTAACCTGAACCCAGGTGTTTACACTGTCAAATTCTCTTTTTTGGTCAGTGTTTAAATTCTTTCAGCACAAAAATTGTGTGACTTTAATCAGTGAATCCATTTGCCTCCTACAGTCAAAGCACAGTAGTGTAGTGGGATCAGCCAAATCCAACAAATACTGATTAAAAAGGCCAATATTAAAATGTTTAGTTGTTAGCTTCAAGGGTAGTTGTGGTGTTTTTGTTCACAGCTGGAATCTCCTGCAACTGACTGATTCCAGATGTGTGACAGAAAGTGAACTAGCTATACTGACTCAACAGCTAAGATTAGTCACATTAAACTCAGGTTTTCTATCACATCAGATGATGGTTTGAGTCACTGACAGTGCTCCATTGACCTCACTACCCAGAGGACAGCTGCAACCCACTCCTGGAGACTGCTCCACCCCTCTACCATGAGTGCATTACACTCTGACAGCATTTCATGAAGCACTGCTGTTTTAAGTTCCAGTTCTGACCCAAACATCAGGGTGAGATGATAAATAGAAAAGGTGACATGCAAACAGGTCAGATACAGTGAGGGAGACCTTCAGTTTCTGCTGACAGCTGAAGCTAATGAGAAGTAAAGAAACCTAAAAGAGGAGTCCAACAGTTTTTTTTTTCTTGTTGGCGTCTTGATGCTGTCAAGACTAAGATGAGAAAATCATAATTATTTGATTATATGTGTAAACAGTGGATAGATGGATTCAGGGAAGCACATGTGCTACATTCATGCTCGTATCACTGCCATCACAGGAAGTTTAGAGACAGAAGGGTTTAAACATGTCACACCAAGGCTACTATGCTTCAGTTCTATCACTTCTGATATGTTTACTCCTGCCTGTCCAATATTTTTTTTCTATTATAGACTTTAGGTAAAACCGCTGGATCTGCTTTACTTTGAAAAGCTGGTGTTGTGTTGTTGTCTTGATGGGGAATAACAGAGACGTTTGGAAGCAATGATGTGAATGGGTCTTACCAGCCTCAAATCAGTGGTGAAACAACATGGATAATAGATTACACATGTTGCTGACCTTGTTTTCTTTGTAGCAGCTGTTGTCTAGTGAAATCTTGCATGTTAATATACAACTGACTTTGCTGCTCTTCATTCGTGACTTTTTCTGACACTGATCACCTGCAGAGTAGACAATCTGCTTCCTGTTTACACCAGCTCACTCATGACAAGTGCATATGTGAATGATCATGCATGTGTGTGTTTTCAGGTCTAGTAGTATGGACTAGGGCTACAAGATATACAAAAAATCATATTGAGATTGTGTTGGCAGATACTGTGATATGCAGTTGCAATTTCAGTTGGAAACGCGTCATGGATCACATGTTTCACTACTCCTGGAGAATATGATTTGTACATCACTAACAATGCCCAACAATGTTATAACACATTATACTTTTAACCAAAAGTTTTCACACCTGTTTGAATATTAGTTTAGCTCTAGTTTGGAAGCATAAGTTTCTGATACTGTGCTGAAACGATCATTTGGACAGTTTCATTATTCACATGCTGATGTTTAGCAGTTTAACGTGTTAACCATCTTTTTAGTTTAGCATAGATACATACATATAAATACAAAGATACAGCTGTGGCTGAGGGGAACAGTATTTGTTTAGCAGTGTTTAGTATTTAGTCATAAACCAAAGCCTTGAAAATTTAACCAGATGATGGGGCTAGATGAAAAGTCAGAGGATCACCAAGTCAATACTTACTCATCCTGAGTGGAACATAAATGTCTGAACTAAATTTCATGGGAATCTATCTAATGTAAAACAATCTAAAATCAAGCTTCGTGGGAGTTTGTTTTGGCTGATGTCAGCAGATGATGATGAATCAGCACATCCAACTGTGTGGCACCTGGGCAAACACCATCTGCATATCAAGGTTGTGTGATGAAAGCTCTGGGAGGAAAAAAGCAAGTAAGAGGACCTGGAGTTGGGATTGTGTGGTCAAAGTATCCTGATGCAGAGATTTGCTGACTACACCTAGCTGAAGAAAGGATTAGGGCCCTGAATATGGAAATTTAATGAACTGATGTGTGATTAAAGTTAGAAGGTTAAGATGTTAAATAAAACACATGCAGAGAGAAGGAGAGAGAGCACGAAAGAGAGAGGTGTGGTTGTATTGGTGCTGCCTTCATGCCTCTCTCCCTGTGCTGTCATTATCATATTCTATTGTAAACTTCCATCACAGGCCCATGCCATATATTTCTCATGGATGGGTGTGTGAACAGCAGGGACTCTGCCTTGTATCTCTACTGATATCAGCTGCTCACTGAGGAGCAGATTTGTTTCAGCTTGTTTTTTTTTTTCTTCTTCTTCTTTTGTTTCATTAACAGCAGGGGTTTTTAGCATTTTACCAAGGCTGTAATAACCATGAAATTCACCAGAAGTGTGAGATAGGAGGTTTTCCTATGGTATGGTGCAACAGTAGCTTTAGTTTGTGGAACAAAGCTGCTTTTCATCACTGAGCCACTCTGCTCTCCAATGTATTTTATTCACTGATGAATGTCCACACTGACTTCTCTCATGTTAACTATCCCTAACATCCAGTCTTTCTCTTATTCATCCTTCTTTCCTCTATTCTATCTCTCCATCTCTTTGTGTTGCATCATTTTTTTTCGCTCTTCCCCAGTGGCCCTCTCCTCATACCATGTCACCACCACTTTTCCTTTTTGCTTCCTTTCTCTACATTCTTCTATCCATGCCACCCTTTTTCCAGACTTTCTCCACCTAACCTTCCTCCATACTTCCTCTCATCCTCCTCTTCCATTTCATTCTCATACCTCAATACCTGTTTTCTGTCATGCTTTCTTCCTCTCTCCATCCTGGTATCTTTCCTTGCTTTCCTTCCTTCCTTCCCTCCCTCTTGAGATTCTTCATCGGTGAACATCCATCGTATCATTGCTGTTCCCCTCCCCACCTCAGACTAGATCTCCCTTTCAAAAATCCTCTTTTCATTTCTTTTGTCCCTCCTTTCAGTTTTTGGCCTATTTCTTTCTCCTGTTCCCTACCTTCACTATCCATCCTCACATTTACATCATTCTTCCCATGCTCTCTTCCCACTTTTCCTATTCTTGTTCTTTTGCTTCATTTGTATACCTCTTTACATCATCATCCACCCTTCCTCCTTCCATTTTGATATTTTACATTCACCTACCCTCCTGTTGAAATAGTCTTTATATCAGTGAATCAGAATACTTTATTAATCCCCAGGGGAAATTTGCTAATATCATTCATTTCAGAGCCCTGCCCAGTGATGACACTTATAGCTGTTATTTAATTGACACAACAACTGGACTGAAGTGCATCTGTGTCTTCAGGTGGAGCGTGGCTTCAGGGCAGTTCATGTATCAGGGATGGAGTTGCAGCACATGGGCCAGCAAACAATGGGACACTATCCCGTACATTTCCATATGAATGGAGATGTTGATGAAAAGGGAGGCTACAACCCCCCCACCTCTGTCAGAGATTTGTCCATCCACCACTCCTTCTCCCGCTGCATAACCATCCATGGCTCCAATGGACTGCTGGTCAGTTGAGAATTTCTTTTACTAAAGTTTAGTTTTTTAATTCTGTTTTGTCATATATATGTAAGGAATATAAATTAATTAATAGTAATAGTAGTTAATAGTGTTATAATATATAAACTGAGATTTTTGAAACGTGATTGTTCCTTTCAATTATATAAGAACTGAACCTTATTTCTGCAAGGTAAATATGAAGCTACACCCAGCAGTCAGTCAGCTTGGCACAGCTTTGTGAATTACCAATTACTTTACACTGGAAGTTGAACTACAACAAAGCTACACCAGGGGGAGATCTAGTTTGGTTTGCTACTTCGAAAAGTAGTTCAAAAGAAAAGAAAAAAATTATCAAGTTGACAAATGTACAGGTGATAAGAAATTGTAGCCCAATTTAACACATAAAAGATGTATGACAGCAAAAAATGCTTAACTGAGTTCCTTTGAAATTAAGCAAATAAGTCAACTTCCTAAAACTGACTCATCACAGCAGGTGTTAAAAAACAGCTCAAAAGACCTGGAGGCATAAAAAGCATTTTCAGCAGAAATTATATCAGAAAACAGTAGGTGATACTTTCACATCCATCTGTACTCTTTGTTGGCAATTATTTCTCCAGTTAAAGAAGCTGTGCAGAGTCTGACAGAGTGTGACTTCCTGTCACCCTGTGATCATTGTAATTCAACATGTCTTTTCCCTCCCAGGTAAAGGATGTTGTAGGTTATGACATGCTGGGTCACTGTTTCTTCACGGAGGATGGTCCAGAAGAGAGGAACACGTTTGACCATTGTCTGGGCCTGATGGTGCGAGCAGGGACCCTGCTGCCTTCAGACAGAGACAGCAAGATGTGCCGTGACATCACTGATGGAGCTTATCCAGGATATGTGCCCAACCCACGCCAAGACTGCAGGTGAGACATGCACATCTAACCTCTTCAGTCCTGTGGCAGACCCCCTATGGATCTTCCAGGTGGACTTCCACAAGTTTCAGCACACATATATATATATATATATATATATATATATTTCCATTTCCTGGATTGATGCAGCCACTATGTCTTATCGAGCGTAATTTTAATGAAACATTAGAATATGCAGTGGCTGATCTGTGTATGTGGTATTTTGTTGTATCACACTGCATCATCTTCTTCTCTTCTTCTCTGCATTTACACAATGTGTTGAATACTCCAGTAGGAATAAGCAGCTACAAAGTATAAGGGACATTATAAAAAAAAAAAATAAATAAATGAAAAAAAAAACAGGTCAATAAAAAGTTTAAAACAGCATTATTATGCCGCCAAACAGTGGTAGGTAATGTTAGCATTGACAACTGGTAACTTTCCAGCTGTTTCCATAGGTGGAAAGTAAACATCTTGTTTTCCCCTTGTTTCTATCACTTTTTTGTACTTAAGTTAACATGCTAACCTGGTAGCACTAGCCCAGTGGGACTGTCAATCACTTTTTGATTCAGAGTCACTGTAGCTTCCAGGCTGCCCTGAACCAGCATTGCTCACTGTATCATAACCTTGTCTTGTAAATGCAACAATGGCTAAAATGAACTAAATGTTAACACTAGCTATATAGCAATAGCAAGGCCTATGGATAGTGCCATAAAACTGATTTCAACTCATCACACACTGATGTGTTGCTGTGAAATCCCGAAAGGTTTTCATTTTTCTCAGCAGTGCAACATGCTGCTTTACTGACAGTGAAGCAAATTCAGGATGTGATTAATGAATCATTCACTGAGTCAGAGATTCTAACTCTTGTCTGATTGTCTGTTAGTAATTTGTTGATAGTGTAAACAAGCGATTTACTGATTGGATCCATGTCCTTTGCTGTCTGAGGTAACAGCTCTTCTTACAATTGTTAAAATTGATGCAGCTGCACTATTCATCTCTTCAAGCTGTTTGCATCAAACTGTGGGAACCCCAGAGTATGCAATGGGAAATACCTCTTTGGTCATCCTTCTTTTATTCAGAGACTGATGCCACCAATCATTGAAGTCAAACAAAAAACAGGCAGAGTTTTCAGAACTTCTAGTGAGACACGTTACTACACAGCAGGAACCTTCCATTATGTTTAGAGTCGTTGTTGTTGCCAGCAACAAAGATGTAAGTTTTCAGTGGTAAGAAACAAGCCATAGCACTGGCCACGCTAATGAGAAGAAGGGGAGCAGCAAGTAAGCAACAACATTTCCATATTTCCAATCCTCACTGGATGCCTCCTTTCTATCAGTCAAAGTCAGTGTTTAATCTTCATGGTGTGGCTCAAAACAACAGATGATCATTTGCTTTCCGAAATTAGCCAATACAGTCGATTTTTATTCAGATGGGAAAGTTTGTCAAAACTCTTTGTGTGTGACATGAAATGACACAAATTATTTTTTATTTCAGAAATAGAAAATTGATTCACACGTGTCGGTTTAAAGGTTGTTAATGTTAGGAAGACATTCACAACTCAATTTAATCCAGTCAGGGATATTTTAATATTTGTGCAATTTGTTTGTGTATTTGCAAATCCATTTTATATTTGTATGATATTTTTGTGAATTTAAAAATCTGCCCCCATAATAGAACCTCCAAACAATCACCAAGCTCCCATGTGCATATTTTTAGCTGTTGAAAGAGCTTTTCTGCCTGGAAACAGTGTTGACTAAGAATCCAGCTCATAATCCCCAATAAGGACAAAGAATCTTAATGTTGTGATGTTCATATAAGAACAGCATGTGTGAAATGATGGAATGATGCAGTACCATGTTCGCAGAGGGTGCATTTTTATCTTGTATGTGACTCTAATGATAATGTAGTTTTATTTAATTTTTTTTTTTAAGTTACAAACATGATGTTAAATGCTGTACATCTGAATAATTCATTCTGTACAAATTTAAAAAATGAACAAGTCTGGAGCATGACAGCAGAGAAATGCTCCAAGGCAATAATTCAGTTTTGACCTAAGTGACTGACAAGAACAACAAAAGCAGAGACAAAGAAATAAACAAATAATTTCCTCTTAAAGATACCAAAAGAAACCAAATAATTAGCAGTCTGGAAATGGCTGGAAACACTGTTAATAGCTAGTGGTCATTATTTAAAGCTCTCCTCTCTCTCTCTTTCTTAGACACACAAACACATACACACCTTTATTTGACTCTAGTGCCATTTCATTACAATCTGTCTAAGTCTGTTAAGTTGATGTGTGTGTTGCAGCACCTGCAATTATTTCTCATCCCTCAAAATGATAGATGGCGTTTTCAATTATCCACCAACATTTTAAAGGTCAGTAAATGATCAGTTACACAACATTCACAAAAAGCAATGAAAACAAAACAAAATGCAAAAATGAACCAAAAAAAAAAAGATGGATGTAAACATCTAGTGGCAACAACATTCACAAATGTGCTCAACAAATATGTTAATTCAAAATATATCTTTATTACAATTATAAAACCCATTATCAAGATTCCCTACAAAATGTATTAGCTGTTGCAGTGTATACATACATAACTGGAAACTGTAAGCTAACCCTCCTTGGTTTGATACATCACATACTTTAAACAGGAAAAATCACTGAAAAGGTTTCTACTTATGCCTTCAGAGGCTTGGATCAACAAACAGAATAACTTAACCTTAACGGTTTGACTGAACCAAACAATGGCCGTCCTGGATCACAAACTATTATGAAGTTGTGATGCACAAAAAAGTTAAAAAGTTAATGTCAACCAAAGCAGAAAGGACAGATGTTCATCTAGAATGATAAGAAATATTTAACAGGGTGTGGATCATTTTTCTTATTAAAGTCATCAGAGGTTTAGTGTTTATTTCTAGTTATCATAATAAAGTACCCAGGTTATTCTGAGCTCCAGTGATGAAGAGGGCAGATAAACCTTCATCATTGTCAGGAATCCTGTTGGATTAAAAAAAATCTGTGTTCAGTTCAAATAAAGCTATCATGTGTAGTGTGAGAAACTCTCACAGAGAAACTTTCTCAAGTGATTTGATTGGTCAATAGCTGTTCACAGGTTTGAATCTGATCCTGTGAAGTTCACCTGTACCTACAGAGTTCAGCATCAGTTACTATGGTGATTTACCCCAGTAAGAGGTGAACCACCGTTAAACCTGAAGTTACCTTTGATTACCTGAAATCCTCCTTTGTTGTGCAGGCCCTAGATCAGAGTCATGTTATCTTCTGTTTCAATAGTCATGCAGGGAATTTCATCTGTAAATCTACTGTCATGTACACACAGATGAAACTGTTGATAATCCAGTATAATTTTTTATAATTGAATAATTCAGTGAGAGCATATTTCAGATTGTGAAAGGCTTGCACATATGCTCTGCTCATTGGACAAAGGGAGGAGCAGACCATTGATGCAGTCAAAATGGAGTCCATAGCAGCAGAATCAATATGCCTATATCTGCAGTCATTTGCCATTTATGTTGAATTGTGTTGTTCACCACGTAGTGAATGAGGTGATACTGTCCACTCTTCAGAATGTGTCCCAAGTCTAGTATATCACTTCAGGAAAACTGCAACTAAGCCAAAGAAGCTCCGTGACCACACTCAGACAGTATTTGCAGGAGCAAGATAGAGTCTGTATAACAAGCTCCCTCTGAGACTCTAGGATATAGCGGTATATCTCTCCTGACTCCAAACCTAAACCATGTGACTTTACTACTGCTTCTACTCACTGAATTACTTTAAATCCAATCATTTGATTGACCAGCCTCAACAAGTCCCACATGATTCTCATGTTGCAGTTATGAGTCCATATTGCACTGACGGAGGAGTCTGCAGCTGTACAAAGACACTTAGTGTCAGTGTAATGTTGTTATATTTCTGAGGGCCTGCTACAGGTTTTCTCAGTGTTTGGCATTTCTCCAACATATTGTGGTTAATAACCAGGTGTCACTGTTACAGAATGATGTCAATTTCTGACCTTGAGTTGATAAAACAAGTGGACAAACAAACAGTGTCCACATTGTGATCACTCTAATGTGTTCAGAAATGCATCAATGTATTCATCTGAGGGATCGGATGCTACTGGATGCTGGTGATGTTTAGCTAAATGTTTGACATAGTAAAAGTATTTAACACCTCAATATGTGGCAATGAGCAGCTGTTCTACTGTCAAACAGACCTTGCAAAACAAAGAAGAACTTTAAATTTGTACTTCAAGTTGTTCTATTGCAAACACCAGTTTGTGATGGAAATCTTAAGAGCTACTGCTCCAAGGTTCAGAAGACTTAGATGTCCCGAGCAGAAGCATTTTTTTCATGCTTTATGAATCGAGGAGAAGAGTGATGAGCAATACAGTGAACAAGTTAACTAGCAGTGCCAGCACAAATCTTTGTGCTGTGTATTTAAACCCAGAATCCTCACACAGTACAGGCTCACGTCTTACATAACACACGTTGTGGATCAGATTTACCTCTGTCCCACTAAGAAAGACTTGCTGATCAACAAAACACGCAGACACTGGCTGTCTGTCATGGCTATCTACCTCATCAGTACCTCCAATGCTTCAAGAAACAGACAGCAAACTATTGTCTAATGGTAAATGACATGCTTGACCTAAAGAAAGGAAATTCTCTCACAACCAGGAAACACCTGGGTAACTGTAGTTTTCTGTCTCATAATCTTCAAGTTACTGGGCGCAATTTCACTGTAAAGTCAGTTGATCTAAAGACAAAGGTGCTAAAGTGGCAACACGGCCAACCAATGTGGAAACTCCAACACTTGGCTGGTGATGTAACCTTCACTCACATATGTAAGGAACCGTCATAGGGTTGTTTCTTTTCCCTGTGTTATTGTGTATTTCCTCCCCCTTCCTTGTGTATTTCCTCCCCCTTCCTTGTTTATTTCCTCCCCCTTCCTTGTGTATTTTCTCCCCCTTCCTTGTGTATTTCCTCCCCCTTCCTTGTTCTGTGTTGATCCCCAATTATCCCCTGAGTTTGTTTGTGTGTGCTTGTGTGTGTCTCCAGCTGGGTATGGCTGTTGCACCTCCTCTCTCCTGACTTTTGTGTGTTTTATATTCAAAGAACATGGGCTGTCTTCAGTACAATCACTTCACTTTGGAGCTGCAAGAAACAAGAATTTAGAGACAAGAATTAAGAATTTGCAAACTACAGCCAACATGGCTCTCTGACATATCCACACACACACACACACACACATACACACACACACACACACACATTCACACACCCTTACCAGTAGGTAGCCTGGTAGAGAGCTATTATATTTACAGCATAAAGATGCAGCTCAGAATATAAAGCAGTTTAATCCAGGTCACATGACTTTTTATCTCACCACACTGCCTGTGCCTTCAGCTGCAGAGCACAAAGGCCAAGGTTAGGGATACACTGGCTTTCACTGATACGGCGTCATCCACCTGCTCTCCAGCATGTGAATACTGGGGGGATTTGCAGTTTCTAACGTCATCTCAGTCTCTTCTTTCTGCTCCTTTCCTTTAATTTTTTTCTTTTTTCATTTCTTCTTTCCTTTCCTAACTTCTCCAGCTATCAGGAGTCAGGTAATAGTCAATGCATTGTACTTCTGATGAGGATTCTTGTCCAATTTGTCTGGATAATTGTATTCTGTAATTATTTCCAAATCCCAGTGTATTTGTCACTGTGGTTCAAAAAGTCAAATTTAATCGAACATGATTGTGCTAACAGTTTTCCCCAATAGAGGAGTCGTGATTCATTTCCTTTGTGCTCTCCCTTGTGGCTTCTTCTGTCTCTCCCATCATTGTTGTGTTGTATATGTGTTGACTTCAAATGTGTGTGAGAGAGTGTACATGTCTTTTTATTGTTGTCAGTCGTCACAACCTCAAAGGGCTTTTTGAGGAAGAGACTTGGTTTTAGGGTTAGAATTAGGTTGTTGGTTGTGTTTGTAAGCATCAGTTCTGTTGGTGAAAAAGACACACACACATACACACACCTACATCAACATACCTGAGTGAACAAACACCAATTTGCTTTTCTCCAGAGCTATTCATTCCTGAACATGTGGCTAAACTAACTGTAAAAGTAAATGTGTGTGTGTGCCTTTGTCTTGTGCCAGCTACGTGCTGTCACTGAGCACACTATTCGACAGAAGTAAAGAAATAGACTCACTCTCACAAGGGAAATATTAAATCAAGTCTTTAATCAATTGCAGTCACACTCATATTGTTTACATTCACATATACACTGTATATAGATTCGTGGAGCGTTCAGCAGCTATTTGCCTAATGGTAATATAAATCATGGGTCAGTCTCCAGCCTGATATTTTAAGATATCTTAAGAAAGATTTCACCATTTCTAATAGGGCAGAATATTCAGAACAAATCAACCCTGTTACTAACACTGGTACTGGACAGTTCTATAAAACCCAACATTATCTATAACAAGATGAAGAGTCTCAGCCATGAAATGTTCATCATCATCATTTCAAATGACTCTGGTGACCCTGTGACTTTTCTTCCAGTGCCACCAGGAGGTCAAGTCAGTTTTCCATCGACCATCTGCCATTACACACCACCATAAAGCCATAAAATTCATGAAAAGAAATTAAATATGTGCAGATTTTTCATATTGTTTCATTATTCCTCATTTTCATATTGATGTTTAATTCTGTCAGATCTTAAATAGAAAAAAAAAAGATTAGTGATAATTTGCTGATATTAAAGAAATTATTATTATTATATTATTTTATCTTCATATCAGAACAAAAATTATCCTGTATGACACTGTTTTTGCAAATACTACTTTAAAATTTGAACTGTCTCTACCCAATTGGTGATTGTAGCAACTTGTTTACCTGGATTGTGATTACAAATGCTAGAAAATTGATTGATTGATTGATTGATTGATTGATTGATTGATTGATTGATTGATTGATTGATTGATTGATTGATTGATTGATTGATTGATTGATTGATTTTAACTATTGTTTAGTTAATGATTAACTATTGCCCCAGTGTTTTATGAGATAATTAATAATGTTCACATAAGCACAGAAGGTTCTGTGGTGATTTTGCAACAGTCTGATGCTGGTTGCATTAAACTGCTGCATATAACTGACAGCAACATCATCACTGCTGACAGAGAGCTGTCTCTTCAGATAGCTCTAAACAAACTGATCACAGTGAAGGACTACTGACTGCTGTTGATTACTGAGGTGATATCAATCACTCATTATTTATTCATTTATTTTTATTTAGTCTCGACTCATTATTCTTCAGTCTGTCTGGCTAGTATTATTGACAGTCAAAGACAGTGCACTGTTCTCTGAGGAGTGAATCACAGCATTAGTTTTCTTTTAATGTTCAATGTAAATGTTAATTTTTTTATTTCTTTCTCCAAGATCTGGATACTGCAATGACTGCTTGGTTTAGAGAAGCATATAATTTAGAGAGAAGGTTATTTATCCACCTCTCTCAACCATCACACAGGAAGTTGACCTTGCTATTTTAATCACATGTATGTTACCTAAACATTGTGTTAACCTGAACTAATGTTATAAATATAATAATATAATATAATATTCTTAATTCAGCTCATTCAACTGATGCAATACATTTGAACTGAATCACGTGACAGAAACACAAAACAAATATTTAACCAACTTCATCTTTATGCTAACACAGGTTACAAACCAGTGGGGCCAAGTACTGTTAGCATAGCTAACACTAAGTTATTAGCTAATTTTAGCACTAGCTAGCTAGCTTGGTTAGCAAGATACGTCCTTAATTCACCAGCAGCACACAACATCATCTATCTGTGCACCGCACCAAACCTGCTCAAAGCAACCACTGGGAAAAGGTCAGAGGTCATTGACCAGGATTCAGTTAATGGTCAGATGATGAGATCTAGCATCTACACCCACAAACAGCCACCTGTGATCATGTGATGAGAATTAGGTCAGCCACACCGCAGAGGACAAAAACTGACAACTGAACAAACTGTCTCTGCTGATGAAAGCAGTGACATGCAAAAAGCAAACTAAGAAACAAATTTTCTTTCCAGTGCCTTCCACTTTTTTCTTCATTTTAAAGTTACCAGACCTCTCTGCTCCACACCAGAACACGAGACAAGAGAACAAAGCAAATCTGTTACCTCTCACATTATTTCTTTTGTATTAGGATTCACAACAGGCTGCTATATTATTTGTATCTGTTAATCTGCTCAAAAGAGATTTAACATCAGACTGTTATTTCCTCACATAGATGTTTCAGGATGAACACACTCTTGCTTTTCAAAAACCCTTATTTCCATCTGTTATCTTAAATAGCCTGAAAACCCACCCTGTTATAAATTACCCTGGTGACTAGTAAACACTGTTCTGTGGCTCTTTGCTGTAGTCACCAGCTGTGTCAGTCTCCTCCCCTCCAACAGTGGACTCTCGAGCAGACATCTTGTTTCTTAGAGGATAAATTCCCATACTTCTGGCAGTATGGTCATGACAAAATTTACACATTTAAACAAGAAATTTAAAAAAGGAACTTTTCTGATTCACTGATGAATTTAAACAATTACCATATGTAAGTATGTATATGTATTACCAAATTCTGGATGGGCGACTTTGATGGTAATGAATAATTGACATTGTAATGGTAAGTGTAATGGACATGACAGTGTCTTGTTGTTAGTGGAGTTTTTCTTATGTCCACATGATATCAATTTGTACTTAAAGCAAGAAAAGGAGAAATAAAGATGGAGGAAGAGATAGACTGTCATTCAAGTGATGGTTATTGAATACTGTAGTACATACATTACAGTAGTAATGTACAGCAAACATTGTTAGCATCAGTTATAAATGAGCTGTCATGACTCCATGTCATCAACTGGACTGAGCCAATAGCTCCGTTCATTGATGAAGAAGGTGCTTGAAAGCTATGGAAACAGCTCAGCTGACCACAGAACATCTGTGTTGCACTCAAACTATATTAAAAACAAGACATTTAACATTCAGTAAACAAAGTACCACAATGAAAAACAACACAAGCGTCAGCTGAAGGGCAGACTGTTTGGCTGTCGTAGTAAATGGACTGCATTCATAGAGAATGCTCTTCTAGTCACATTCACCCATTCACACACACACACACATTCACACATTTACACACACACATTCAGCTATATCTATCTCCCACGTATATTCCGATAGTACATCAGGGGGAACTTGAGGTCCAATTTTGCCTGAAGACACTTGGACTTATTAGTGGATGACCCACTCTACCTCCTGAACCACATCTACCCCTGAGGTGAGCTGTGGTGTTAACAATGCAGTTTAGCCACATACAATGGACACAGTCCATGTCCTGTCTTACTCCTGGAGTCTCAGCAGCCTCATGTAACATCACACATTTGTTACTTTCAGTAATATATCTCAAAGTTTTTGTGGACACTTTAGGACTTCAGGACTGTGTAGAAGAAATATTCACATTCATTAGTAACAGCTCTAAGGAAGAGGAAGAGCCCATGGAAACTATTTAGTTTTAATATCAAGAATACATTTTCACAAGGTTTTTAAATGACACAGAATGTTTGTTTGTCACATTGTCAGAACAAAGCCTTCTCTCCTCAGTGACTGTTCCTGTCGGTTTCTTTATTCGCTGCTACATCACTGAAAACCAATAACCAAGCTTTTTCTCTTTCTCCTTTCCAACATGCTCCGTCCTTATAGCGCAACTTCAACTTTCTGGATCGCCAACCCAAATAACAACCTCATCAACTGTGCTGCTGCAGGCTCAGAGGTGAGTTTCTCACTCCAGCCTGCCCCCACCCCCCCACCCCCACCCCCCTTTTCCTCCTCCTACCTCCGATGTCTCTCCAGGTGGAGGTCTCATTACCACATTGCCAGTTCAGATTAATGGCTGTGTACTCCTATTAACTTCAGAATCAAGCAGACAACAGACAGAAGCACCAGCGCTCTTTCACTATGATAGAGTGCCAATTATGATTATACTTCTGGGATTTCACAAGGATACATCAGCTAGAATAGAATCTCATTTATCCTTGCCAATGTAATAACTTTTCTCATCTGCATATCTACGAAGAACAACACTACAACAGACAGACTGACACGCAGAGTGGAAAAGCCGAGGTTGGAGTTGTGCATGTGGAAGCATGCACATGTTTATTTCACGTACAAAAAGACCTTTACATGAATGTACGAATGTACATTCATGTACATTGGCTCTTTGTCTTGCCTCCCTCTTTTTATACGTATTGCACATTAGAATGAATTCACTCTTTATTTCATAGATGAAACAGTAATTGTGGCAAACTGGGCAAAGGTTGGAGCTCTCAGTCCATTTTACCCAGAGATGTTCAGGGATGTTCAGTCAGTGTGTGTGTCCAAAACTACTCTTAAAGTGGTTCATGGTGGATTTGGAGGTTTGCTTTGGCTCATTGTCTTGTTAGAGAAAGCAGACTATTTTCACTCTCACTTCCATGACCGACTGCAGGACATTTGCATCTTTGCATATTTAGTGAAAGATTTCTTCTCTCTGTCCTGTGTCTCTGGCTATACAGCCATACAGCCCCAAAGCTGTTTCCAACATAAGCTAATTTCCAACACACTTAAATGTTGCCACAGTTTCCTTTTCATCAAATTCTACTTTTTTCTCCTAACACACCTTTGTAAACTCAGTTTTAACCTCCTGTCCAGCACTTGTTTCTAAAACAGCTCATGGTTTATGCAGAGGCTGTTTTGCAGACAGACCTAGCAATAGTGCACCTTCACTTCTGTGTTGGCCAAACCCTCCTGCAGGTCCTTTGCAGTCAGTTGAGCTTGAGCTTGAGCTTCATCATTTTGCCTAGCGAATGTACAGTTTTATCTGAAAGGTGTCTTTTTTCAACATCTAGTCTTGACTTCCACAGCATTTCAGATAGTTGGAATTTCAAGCAGCAATTCGATGTCTTTTTATAACCTGATCAGCTTTGTGAGCATCAATTAGTCTCATTTCCAGATCCTCAGTCAGTTGCTTAGAGGAGCCAGGAATTGTTGAATGTTAGCACATTTGTGAGTTTGTCACAGAAATATCATCTGACGACATATTCCAATGAGTCAATGAGTTAATGATGGGATGATAGTGCTAAAACTTTTGTGACAAACTATGTCACAATTATTGTTTATGTTTTTCAGTTTTTTCAGTTCATGAAGTAAACACTAACAGTTCATTAACACTTGAAGAGTTTTTGTTGAATTCACATTTTTCAGTTATGCAACTTTCAAAATTTTTTGTGTGTGTATGATTCCTCAGGAAACAGGTTTCTGGTTCATCTTCCACCATGTTCCCACTGGCCCCTCAGAGGGCCTGTACTCCCCCGGACACACTGAACACAAACCTATGGGCCAGTTCATCAACAACAGAGCCCACTCCAACTACAGGGTGAGTCTGAGGATGAATGAGGCTTCAGGGAACACTGAACCACATACTGCAGAAATAATGCACTCAACAAAACTTTGAACAAAAACTGCGTTTAATAAAGACATTTACTAAAGACCAGAAACCAGGGTGTTTTTTTAATAAAAGACTGGGGGCCCTATCCTTTGCCTGCAAGTGTCTTTGCTAGTTTAGACCAAGGCAGTTGTCATTTTCCCGCCCACCAGCCATGTTGTTTAAAAAGCAAATACACACGCGCATCAGAGTGCCCATGGGTGTGTTGGTGTGTGTTTCTTGAGACAGTGGAAAGTGATTGACTAACAAAAGTGCAGGCTGAAGTCAGTGGTTCAGTGTTTGACTGTTATTTTAAGGATGCCTTGTCAACGCCTTGAGGGTAAAAAGCTCCTACATAGGCGGACACACAAGCAGAGTGAGCTGACAGTGAGCCTCAAAGGTAGAACACGGCATCAGGAGGTTGGAACGTTCTTTGTGGTATATTGTGTGTTGTACAATGTTGCCATGTGACTTGGACGTCTCGTAGACATCAGTGATGCATGAGGTCCTGGTAAAGACTGGAGTCACTGGTCAGGACTGGACTCACTGGTCAGAGACAATATTTGATCAACTCACCAAAAGCAGAATCCTATTATGTTTGAAACACCGCACCATGATAACAGCAATCTGCCAAGGTGCAAGCATGGCCAGCTTTTAAAGTGGATAGGAGATGCACTCTGAGCCAAAACACTCCCATTAATAATTAGTAGACTTAGTACAAGCCTTATGAACCATGTGACTGACACAGCTGTCATTTTCTCCACTGTTAAAATAGTTGAAGTGATACGAATACGGCATATTGTTTGTGTTTCTCAGCTTTTTGATCCTTTTCTGTTCTCAGATAATATTCAGATTTGTGTTAGTGTCAGATTTGTGTGAGATAAGTGTCACTGGTCTACTCAACTAGTCTGACCAAGGTCTAACTGGAAAAATGACTGACTAGAAAATGTTCCATTAAACTTCTCACAGTGAGACTGACAGTATTAGTCACAGTGTTCCTGGAGTGATCAGAGGCTTCTTTTCCCTTTCTCTCCATCACTAGAAGTCAGTGTATCATAGTCACCTAAAAATATTACTGGTTTATTACTGTTGTCTAAGTTGTCACCAGGGATTAAAACAGCAGCAAATTTAACACACTGATGCATTTACAATTCATTATTTCCTGTTTTTGTTTTTAAGTCTTTATTTTTCAACCTATAATATATCATTATATGTTTGTAATATAAAAAGCACTGCAGCAGAGAGCAAGCGTTCATAGTGTGACATGTGACCTGTCATGTTAAATAGAGAGGAAGAGCAATAGGTGAACAGTGAGGATAACAAAATCGAGGACAGACAACAAAAAGAGAGGAAAGCCAAAGGAGCTGGGTGAGATGGAGAGGACAGGAGAGGACAGGAGAGGTTTCAGAGGCGCCTGCGGCTTTAAGCACAGCACAGCTCAAGCAGAGAGAGATTTATGAGGCGTTGGTGGAGAGGAAGTGTTATTGTTATCGCCCTCTTTTCTCTGGCCCCAACAGTGATCTCTTTTCTCTTTTCTCTCGGTCTTTCCTTCCCTTCTTCGGTTTGAATTTGGATCATCCTAATGGGAGCATAACTCATGTTTGACTGCCACCCGAGGATGTTTGTGGGAGAAAAGGTCATGTCGGGGCTGCAGGTTGGGCATTCAGAGAAGCAACACAGTGATGGTGCCTTTGTTTTGGAGCAGCAGACTGGCTGAGTGTGGCTTTCATCATTACTGTTGTTATTTCACTGTGTTGAAAGTGGCATTAAATGATTCTGGTTACGTTTTAAAGCTCCATTTAGTGATATCTGAGCGTGAGACAAAAACAGATTTAGTACATTTACCTTTTACTTAAAAACAGTTAGGTATCCCTGTTTCCTCTAGATGGGGTGTGACTCACCTTAAATTTCTATTGAGGTGTCATGTAATGTGCAAATGTTTCTCTGTTGCTCTTTGCAGCCTTTAGTTATTATTTTGGTTCCCCAGCACATTGATTATGCCCCAAAAGCTCACCAACTTCCACCAAACAAAAACTATATAACGTTTTAGGTAGACAAGCAAAGTGAACACAACCTGCTCACCATGAAACAATAGGCAGCTGATGTAACAGGTGTGCAGGAACTTGAACAGAAAGGCAGAATAGAGCAGCCAAGCTGGTAACAGAACCTTTCCTAAGACATACTCCATTTCTGTTGTCAAGTCCCAGGCAACATCAGACAGTTTTTTTTAATAGATGACATGATTCAAGTGTAACATATGAGACTCACAGGATTAGGATGGACCCATGCTGGAAACTCATCACACTCTTCTATCCATCCATTATCTATACCGCTTATTGCAGGGAGGCTGGAGCCAATTCTTGCTGACATTGGCTGTGGTTCACCTTGAACAGGCCACCACATATACAGACATAGACAAACAACCATTCAAGTCACCAATTAACCTAATGGGCATGTCTTTGGACTGTGTGAGGAAGCCAGAGTTCCTGGCTAACCTCTGCACCACTGTGCCACTCCATCATACATCTCCCTAAATCTATTAAACAGTAGGACAGTGGCACAATCAGTACACTATGATCTTACCCAGCACTGGTAACACCAGCTTCACAACACAGTTAAAGTATCAGTCCTGAACCAGGATTTGTCTAATGTCAGCTGTGACCTCAGATACAACGAAGTTAGTCAACAACACTAACTTGTGACATTGGATATAGGTAGGTGACTGCTGGGCTGCAGTTACTAGGCTTATATCTTATATCAGTGCAGACAGACAAACACTGGTTAATTTGTACCCTTTTAGTGTGTTTTTGCCGTTGGAAAATACATCACAAGCTAAAGTGTAGCTCTCAATACACTATCAGCACAGATTACTTCCTGGGCTGGTTAGCCAGTAGTGGCATTTCCAGTGAAGATCTCATTTGACACCTGCCGCCTGCAAGACAAACAATCAGAGGGTGCAAACAGGCCAAAACGCTGTTTGAGTGACCTCTGCTCCAGCTGTTGCCTCAGCTGGAGGATCTTGTCACAAAGACTTTGGTTTTCACTGAGTACAGAGTCAACAAAAGCAGGATGTGGGGCTGCGCAGTAATCGTGGTCGTGCATTGTTGCATGTATAGGGCCAGTATCTTCCCTGGTCTCGGGTCTGGATCTCCGGTCCCGGGCCCCGAACCATCTCTCCAAGACGACGGCACCGGGCTTCAGCCGTCTTCTGACTCTTTCTTCAGTCGGCTCTGTGACCTCATCTGGTTGTCTCTTTTTATATTTACAATCCACCTTTGTCGTTGTTGGTCATTCCCTCACAACGTTGTGTGACCACTCCTGGACCTAAATACTGAATGAACTAAGGAAAGATTCATGCGTCTAATTCTTACAACTAACCTAACCTCACAAATTTGAAGCCCCTGTCCGAAGTGACCTGGAAGTTTGAAAACTGGCTTATATTTTTGTGTAAGTGCGCATATAACGAAAAGTGTCAATGTTGGTTAATATCTCAGCGAGAAGAGCTGTTTTAAACTATCATACACATACACCTGGTTATTTTCATAGGTTTTCAGCTTTCTCTATTACATCATGAAGCAAATTTAGCACCAGAGTGAAACATCAGCAGGTCAGGGTTAAATGGCAGCTTCATCAAACCTACCACATAATTTTGCAGGATATTCATTAAGACTGATGATACAAATGAGAGCAACTGCATCTCATTTAATCCGTGTGCACTGCTGCTAAATTAAGACCTGGTGCTGCGCTGTTCAACATGTGTCTGGAAGGAATCACATAAGAGTAGTGAAAGCTCTCTGCTACTGTAACACTTCACACACTCTTCCTGCACACATGGAGGATACAACACTGAAATAAAGGTTTCAGCTCAACTAAACCGGAGCAGGTTCAATGGAAAGTGTTTTCATTTTTTATTCATATTCATCTCAAAAGGGGACCCGATTTCTTTGAAACAGAACAGGAAGTGTGAACAAATATAGTCTGTGTCATCTAAACTCCCTACACTTGTCCCTACTCTTAGATACTGTATCAGCAGCATGGCACCAGATCTTTGTCACAGTGGTTACAGAAACAACCATGTGGTTAAGGTTCTGGAACAGTCATGAGCTGTGTCCTATTTCAAGTGCTTGTCTACATAAGCATGGCCTATTGTAGCCGTCATTAGTCATGAAGATAGAACCAAAATGAGTTGGTCTGACCTACATACACTGTGCATCAGAAGCTGTACCCGCTCACAGAGGCCCTTTTTTGGTACCATCAAACACCTGCAATACTAATGACATTCCCATCAGCCTAAGTTGTGCTTTGTGCTACTTAGCTTACCTAATGTCAGCACCCTAACAATTAACTGTTAGACCAATACATTTAAAACTGTAACCCTGGGCCATCTGTGTTGTTCGATCATTACTGAGGATAGTTTGGCCCACAAAGGATCCAACTGTTGGATCCAACTGTTGGATGCTTAGTTCGGCAGACAACAAGGCCCCTCAATTTGGACACACCTGTTGACAGGAGAAGATGCAGACTCCTTTGCTCCTGTCATAGTTGCTGTAACCAGTGGAGTTAACCTACCAATTGATTACCTGTAGGGTCATTTCTCACAGAACAATAGTATCCCACAAGTCTTTGGTAAATTAACCACTATGTCTCTTTCATTTCCCACATTTATTCTTCACTGTGAACAATATTACAATTACAATTATTTTTTATCATTACAATTATTTTCCATGATTATTTATTCTTGTATTACATCATATATATATCATATGTATTATATTTTTATGTATTTTATTCCTCCTCTTCTTGCTCTTCCAGGCTGGAATGATCCTTGACAATGGAGTAAAGACCACCAAGGCTAACGACAAAGACAAGAGACCCTTCCTGTCTCTGATTGGAGCCAGGTTAGACTCCTCACTGATGTTTGCTTTGATGTTACAGCAGGAAGTGTCACTTTAAATCTTACTCAGATACTACGGAGATGACTTCCACTCAAAGCAACTCAAGTAAAAGTACAAAAGAATTGAAAAATAAGTTTAAAAGACCTAATGTGATCCCGACCTCAGCAGTTCACCCAACACCCAGCTCCCTCTTCAACAGCTTTCTGACAAAAGGACATAGGATGCCGTTATAACTGTTATTTTGTCCTGTTAAAAATATATGAAAAAAATACTACAGTTTATACATTAAAGCTACAACATCAAGGCTTTTATCATAAGTGTTAATTTATGAAGCCAGCAGCAGTTTAACAATAGTCATTCAGTAAATTTATATTCAGTAGCTTAACTTGATCAGGAGAAGAGTTTCAGGTTCCTGGGAATCAATGTCCCAGTGAATAGGTCATGGTTATGACACATCAGCTCCAAATGGTATCCTCCAGGGCTGGAAAATGAAGCCAACACTGACAAGCTGAAACCTGCACTTCCTCTAGTGACCACTAGTGTCTGTCTCCAATGGTGAGTCAATCAAGGCAAGGCAAGGCAAGGCAATTTTATTTGTATAGCCCATTTTTACAAACAGTTTGTCTCAAAGGGCTTTACATAGCATCATAACAACATCCTCTGCCCTTAGACCCTCACATCGACTGAGGAAAAACTCAAAACAAAAACCCTTTTAACAGGGAAAAAAAGAGAAACCTCATGGTGACAAACAGAGGAGAGATCCCTCACCCAGGACGGGAAGACGTGCAATAGATGTTGTATACAGACAAGAAAACAGGTAACAATACAGAATATGCACAGATGGAAATGGTGTGCAGGAGTTAATGAAGG
>CM076648.1:27893987-27913598 GCA_038496675.1 Rachycentron canadum | reverse complement strand
TAGATAGATAGATAGATAGATAGATAGATAGATAGATAGATAGATAGATAGATAGATAGATAGATAGATAGATAGATAGATAGATAGATAGATAGATAGTGCAACTGCGTGGTGAGATATCAATTTAAATGTGGCTAATACTTTTATACCTATATTTTCTCTTACATGTTCTTGTCATCTATTAAAATACACTTGAGTTCTGATGGACTTAAACTTTGAGTGACTTTGAGTGAAAGTAAGAGGGTGTGCTGAGGGATGATGATCCTGTTGATTACATTTAATTTGCCTGGTACAGTTTTACGTATAACCACATACTGTATAACTGATTCTTGCAACACTGACATGTCCCCGTACTTACGCTTTGACTAGCTGACAATCTCTGAAGAGCCGCTTGTTGTGTGTCAGTGCTGCAATGTGATTAGACAGAGCGGAGATCAACAGACAGACGATGCACATCTCTCTAAGTTTGAGTTCTCAGCTGCTGCTTTTCAGTGTGTAAAGAGGACTTTGAGAGAGAGAGAGTGAGAGAGAGAGCTGGACGCCATAGTAAACTTCTCTCTAAACAAATAACATAATAATAATAATATTAATAGTAAAACAATTGTTTAACTAACTTGAATACATTAGTACATAACTAAATATCATCAGATGCAAATGATGACTTTTTCACCTCTGTGTGTCCTTGGGATGGGATGCTGTGGATTATTTTTTTTAGGTATGGGCCCCACCAGGATGCTGATCCCTTCAAACCCAGAGTTCCTGCTCTCATCCACCACTTTGTCGCCTATAAGAACCAGGACCATGGAGCCTGGCTGAGAGGAGGGGATGTGTGGCTGGATGACTGTCAGTGAGTACTCACAACACCAAATACCAAATACGTGAGTGTGAAAAACCATGTACTTTATAACACCTGAAGACATGCGTCGACAGGTCAGGACCTTCAGTCAATTTTCACATTAAACATCAGAATGAGGAAAAATGTGACCTCAGTGAATTTGAACATGGCATGACTGTTTGTGTCAGACGGCAGTTTTTACTCAGAATAGAGCCAAGAACAAAACACTCGCTCGAGTGAGCAGCAGCTCTGTGGAGGAAACACTGTGTTTGAGGTCAGAGGAGAATGGATAGCTGACAGAAAGGCTACAGTATCTCAGATAACCACTCTTTGTATCTGTGGCATCAGAAAAAATAACACCTTAAAACTTGATGTGATTGAGCTACAACAGCATAGATCACATCAGGTTCTTCTGTTGTCAGCCAGCAACAATGGTGCCTCAAGGAGGGCCAGGGTGGCCAGGGGGCCATGGCCACCCCTGAAATTCAATTTCTGATCTGATTGGTTCATTAATTGATACTCTAATGTCAAAATGGTCATGATTGCACCTGTGTTGTCTGAGTGTAAGTGAAAGTCTGAAGACGGGGTCTTGAAGCATTTATAAATGCTTCTTAACTGTAATTTGGCCAGAGTCTGAACTGAGCTCCATCTGCTTCAATATCATATCATCATATCACATACAGTCTCTAACGGCACAAATAGCTCCATTTGAACCACATCTCAGCCGAGAATTACCCAGATCATCATGGCAAAGTGAGAAATATCCACAAATCTCTTTCTGTCATTTATTCCCATGATGATAGTCCTCTTGATCCATGCACACAGGCAGGTGTGTGAGTGGGTTAGCAACAACCACTAAACTTACCACAGAGCAAAATAGTGAGTCAAATGGTGCCATTAGAGATTCTGTAAGATACCCACATGCTAGCTTTACTGGGAGATTTAAAAAATGCAAATGTGATATGGAGATTCCAGCTAGTTGCAACCCAATTTAACCCCTGTAAACTCCTGATGGAGTGAAGCTGTCAGATGAGACATTCAACTAACATCAAGGTTAAGAAATTGTGTGGTCCGGTTTTGGGGTGTCTGATATCTATTACAGATATTCCTACAGGCATGAATGTAGGAAATATATTGTAATATTTACAATTACAGATAAGAAGGATATATAAATACCCCCCCACCCTCCTAATTTCTGTTGGCACCACTGGCCTGGAACAAGACTATGAGGCCTCAGTGGACTCACCAACACTGGACATTTGATGGCTGGAAAAACATCACGTGGTCTGATGGATCTGGATTTGAAGATGGAGAGGTCAGACTTTGGCATCACAAAATATGAATTCATGGACCCCAACCTGCTTTGTGTGAATATTCCAGGCTGGTGTAATGTGATTAATGTGTCATTCTAGGCCCCTTAATACCAATCAATCATTATTTGTCATAGTCTGAATACATATTTAGCCACACTGGCCCCAGTTCTCCATCTTCTAATGGATACTTCCTGGAGGATTCGGCTCCATGCCACAACGATAAAGTCTCAAACTGGCTTAAACACCATGACAGTGAGTTAAGTGAACTTCCGTGCCCCCATCCCCTAGTCTCCAGACCTGGACCCAATAGAACACTTTTTAGATGTGTGTAGAACATACATGGAGCAGAGTCTCAAAGGAGCATGTCCAACATCTTGTGGAATCAATGACATGAAGAACTGGGAGTAGAGAGAGTTCCTACCCAGTATCAGTATAATGTTCCTAACAAAGCGCTTGTGAGTGTAAATGTCACCTTTGAGATCAGTGTGAAAGTGAAAATCATGAAGCGTTTCAGGTAGCACAAGCTGTTTTTTCTACACATTGATCTGATGACAGATGAAAAGAATCCTGTTTAATTTCTGTTTTCATCTTTATCTCATAATAACTTTATCTCCCTCAGACTTGTTTGTGTAGGTGTGTCTTCTCGGAAATAATATTGTCTTTTTCTGCTTTAGATTTGCTGATAATGGCATCGGCCTCACTCTAGCAAGGTGAGCTCTGGTGTTTTTAAATGTAGTCAGATTAATGTGATTAAACATGTATTAATGTTTTTAATGGAACAACTCTCAAGACACATTTAAAAAAGAATCAGTAGCTCCAGAGGTTGACATATTGTGATATTTAGTCTCTAGTCAAGCCCTCAAAAGACTGAATTCTACACTTCCCATAATCCAACTGGATCTATTCACCTCCTTGCCTGTTAAGTCCCATCTTTGAAACTCCATACTCCCAATTTGTAGTTCTCTGAGATAGGTCTGATGGAGCCATCAGATTTGTTCTCCAGAGACAACAAGGATATTAAGTCATACTAACCTGGTCAGTTAAAAAGATATTGATGTCAAAATTGATTTGTTTTATATTTGTTAGAGAACAACCTGATGTTAGTTTCACCCATTGCTTCCATGTACATTTTTAGGTTGAGATATAAATAAGAGAAAAGTGGCTCAATAGTTTTCAAGGCTGAGTATGATATGAATATCAGCAGGGGACGATGAATATCAATAGGTCCACTAATACTCATCATTATAATGTGTAATAGACAAAACACATCCTGCTTTAGCATGCAGATGGGACTGCCCTGTTAGTTCAGGAGATTAAACCTGTTTTGTTTAACACAATAGAGATGCACATTGTTATAAAGAGAGCATACTTACACTTTGACTAGCTTACTATCTGTCTCTCTCTCTCTCTCTCTCTCTCTCTCTCTCTCTCTATATATATATATATATATATATATATATATATATATATATGGTCTTAATAAAGTCAGTAATAACTTAAAACTACTCTGGCTTGATGGCTGGTTTTTATTTTTGTGTTGGTTTTTTTTTTCACATCGCTGAAGTAAAGTGTTGGAGATGACATTCAGTACAGAAATGACAAACAGATAATTCACCTGTGGTAGATTCATATTCACTTGGACTGGAGTGGATTTCTCACTATAGCATCAATGAAATAATTTTACAGTAGTGTACTACTACTACAACTACTTTATCACTACACTTGGTGTTACTAATACTGGTCGTTCCAGCCCCTAACGCTCCCTGTCTGTGTTTGCAGTGGGGGGACGTTTCCAGATGATGATGGCTCCCGTCAGCAGGTGAAGAATTCACTGTTTGTAGGTGAAAGTGACAATCATGGGATGCCCCTCCCTGACACTCGGATCTGGGGACCTGGGGGTTCTGACCTCACTGGCAGGACCATGCCCCGTGGCGTGTAAGTGATGATTATCTCTAACTCTTTAATCTCAGTGATTTGGTTTTATCAACACACATCAAGGGGATAAAAACCATGGCCAGACAATGTTGTATAAAAACTTTGTAAAAGTATAATGTGTGAATGAGTCATGCAGGTAAAATAAATCGAGAGAGTGCGAGAGAGAGAGAGAGAGAGAGAGAGAGAGAGAGAGAGAGAAAGAAAGAGAGAGCAATGAAATGCAAGCAAAACGTGCAGATGTAAAGGGTATTAATGATGATGGCAGCGACTGATAGACAGACATACAGCTAGAGAAAGGTGCTCAGAGTATCCTCCATCAGTCTCAGTCTATAGCGGCATAGCAGCATAACTAAGAGGGATACTTCAGGCTCACCTGATCCAGTTCTAACTATAAGCGTTGTCAAAGAGGAAAGTTTGAAGCCTCATCTTAAATGTAGAGAGGGTGTCCCGGACTGACACTGGGAGCTGATTCCACAGAAGAGGAGCCTCTGCCTCCTGTTCTGCTCTCGGAGACTCTGGGAACCACAGGTAAACCTCCATTTAGAGAGAGCAGTGATCTACTGGGACTCTCTACCTCTATAGGGAGCTATGAGCTCGGATAGAATCTAATAATTCCAAAAAAACAAACCAAAAAATGACTACAGAGGTAAAGACTCTAATTTCAATATAGTCACTAAAATACTCTTTAGAAGTCAGTTTTCATTGTTTATGTTCCTTTTTGATTTTAAATCAGATCCAGGTCATATTAATACAGTGAAAGTATCAAAGGTCTCACAGAGAAATGCTCACAACCTGTATTCAGAAACTGAGCCTTATAGCCAGCCGTCAGAACCTCTAGGACTTTATGATGTCACAACAAAGTTGGAACTTTGGCTTGGGCTAACCCAGGCCCAGCTCACCTGGACCCACCATCCAACGTTGCAGGGAGTTGGTATTTACTTGACATGTGTCAGTCAGACAATTATTGGACTACTGTCTTATTACTAGAACTCCACAGAAGAAGCCTGAGACAAGAGATGGAAAACTACACTGAGATGGTTTGTGGTTCTTAAAATTACAAATACATTCTCTCATAGATATCAACTTTTCAGATAAAACACAGGAAAGGTATCAAATATAGGACCTTTTAACTACAAAAGCACACTAGAATCTTTTAAACCTTTAAAACACAATACCCAATAATACACAATAGTTTTGGTATTTTGCTAATTCACAATAGTGGACATGCTCAGCTTGGATTAATGTCTTTTATAGAACAGGCTCCAATAGTGCAAGGTTCTGTCTGGGCTTATATAGAGAATGTAAATTATGTATTTACTGATTATGTACAGGGAAACGTTTGAGATTTCTCTACCACGAAGTTTCTGCCACTGTCATCATTTTAAAGTGGCATTAATTCAAACCTAGCCCAGCTGCTTTTCTTGAACCATGAAGGGGCAAAGTGAGAACATTTGACAGTTATTCTTCATGCCCAATGTTTGGGTAGAGTGTGAATTTAACAGAGGTTGGCATGTGTTAGAGACAGACAGGCTTGGTATGCTAGAAATCGGCCCCGGCCCACTTGGAGTAAAGAAGGTATGTCTCAACAGTAGTATTATGACAGATTCACCTATTGTGTGGGAAAGAGAGAAGTCCACATGAAGGGCTTCAGTCTAGATGCTTCATATTCAGCCAGACAGTCTTTGATGCAACTTGATAAACTCAGGCATGTGATCGTGCTCTCACACTGTGCAGAGCTGAACATTTGATGAAGGCCACCGGATAGAAAAGATTTTCATCAGCATCCATGGCAGGTAGTTCTGCACACACACCAGAATGTGAATCATGGTCATTAGTCCTCCTGTTTTTCCACTGTACCACCACATACCATTGTCTGTCTGACCTTAAACACATCATACACAATGTTCACATTGTGATACAATATGTCCAAAATAGATACAACCTTTTTCAACTGGAATTTACTTCAACATGGTGTGGTATGTAGAGTATGTTTACAGTATGGTTAAGACTGCAGTCAATAATGTTAGATTAACAAGGGATGCAATTAATGTATGTAATATGTTGTAAAGTTGAACAATTTAACATGGAAGTCTGTTGAGACTGAGTCACTGTTGGAGCCAGATTATAGTGGTCTTTAGAGGAACTGCAGTTTTTGTCACATGTTGGCTTGATTGTTCAAATTACTGGACCCCACAAGTTTAAAGGGTTAAGACTTGGGTTAGGGTTGAGGTTAGGCATTTAGTTGTGCTGGTTAAGTTAGGTTATGGGGTTAGAGAGTGTTTTATGTCAGTTATGGGTCCTGATAAAGATCAACATACCAACATGTATGTACCTATATTTCCTTGTAGTGATTTTCCAATCCGGGGCATGCAGATCTATGACGGGCCCATAAATGTGCACAACTGTACTTTCCGGAAATACACAGCTATGGAAGGTCGTCACACCAGTGCCTTTGGCTTCAGGCTCAACAACACGTGGCAGAGCTGCCCCAACAATAACGTCACTGACATCACCTTTGACCATGTTCCCGTGAGTGTGAAAGTCACAAAACATCAGCACGGATTAATGCAGAGATGGAACACAGATTTTGCTTTGAGGTCATGCTCTTGCATGCAGAACTATCCAATGAGCTATTTTTATTTTTAATCAAAATATGATAACAGTGTAAATTAAAGAGATTTATTTGAAGCATCCTCAGCTGTCATCACCTCTACCACCTGTTAACTGTATAAATTAACAATCAGATCAAATTATTCACATCTAATTCTTTGCCTGTGGTTTGAATGTTGTTTCAAAGTATGAAAAACTGGTGAAGTATGGAACATTAATCTGCACACAGTATGAGCTTTAAATGTATGCCTCTCATTCAATCCCTCTACTGTAGATCACGTCTCGAGTGTTTTTTGGGGAACCAGGTCCCTGGTTCAATAAGATGCAGATGGATGGGGACAAGACAACCATCTTCCACGATATTGACGGCTCAGTCAGCGAGTATCCCGGAGCCTTCCTGGTTAAAGAGGACAACTGGCTGCTCCGTCACCCTGACTGCATCGACGTGCCTGACTGGAAGGCTGCTATCTGCAGTGGTCGCTATGCACAGGTGGGTGAGCAGGTGTCCAACATGCTTACACATTCACAGATTAGTCCACACACGCACACAAACCTGCTTTTTCTTACACAATATTTTGTGTAATCATATACAGGATTTCACTAGTTATCGTTTATAGTTAAAAAAAGACTGACACAGTTTAGCACAAACACTGAAACACAGTCCACACACTGGATTGGCATCAATATTGGTACTGTATTTATTGCTCATGATCTCCCCTCCTAAAGGCATAATGTGTGTGTGTGATCATGCTACTTTCTCCACAGACAGAGATGGCAGCATTTCACTGCCCCTCCGCAATCCTGCCCAATCTCATAACAGTAATGTAAAGTAGTCATAATATAGTGAACGTGTATTCACTCAGTCCACTGGATCCATACGCACTCCATCCATCAGTTACAAAATGAAGATAAGATGGTATTACAAAAGAGTACGAGCCAGTGCTAGCTGGTTATTTCAATCGATATCTCTTTGTTATGACATCATCACTGTAGCTCCTTCTACAGTGACAATCTTACACTCACTTTTTTCAGCTTGGTCCCTGAAAAACTTCAGAGTTGTCAAAAATGGGAAGATTTCTGATATTTGAATAAGAATACACTGTTAGTTTATAGGTGTGTTTTTTTTCTATTTTTTTATTTTCCCAGTCGTAGTTCATTCGGTCTCAGTCTAAATGATTCAATGAATAAAAGAACAGATATACCTCAACACACAGCGTCTAACTCTATGGTTCTCTTCAGATCTATGTCCAGACTCGCAACCCCGCCAACCTGAACATGGACATTGTGAGGGATGACTACCCTGATCAGCCTCTGACTCTGGAGGGTGCCCTGGGGAAGAGAAAGCACTACCAGCAGTTCCAGCCAGTGATCACACTGGCTAAAGGCTACACCATCCACTGGGACCAGGTGGCACCTGCTGAGGTCACCATCTGGCTCATCAACTTTCACAAGTCAGTGGACACATGCACTGAACTTGAAACAGCACAACACACTTTTATGACAAACAACCACCTTCACAACAGGTAGTGCACATTCATTATCAGTGTGAAGTCAAAGTGCCAGATTCAGGTGTTTTTTTGTTTTTTTTTCTTGGTCCCGTTCAGCGCACCAGGTTTGCGTCAACTTTTGCTGTTGTGTTTTAATCCTTAGTTTTAGTCCTGCAGTCAGGACTGACTGGAGACCAGTGACTGGCGCCGATCCCAGCGGCGAGGGCAGGGTCAACAACACAACCATTCACCTTCACACTCAATTAAGAGTCACCAATTAACCACGCAGGCCCAGGGATCCGTAAATGTAAATAATGAAAGAAAACTGAAGTTCGAACCCAGAACCTTCTTGTTGTGAGGCAACAGAGCTAACAACACCATCATGCGAAAAAAAAAAAAAAACAATGAAAAATAGCCTAAAACAAACGGTCTATTTGTTTTTTGTTCTCAAACAAAAAGCGAGAAAACCAGATTTGAAAAATCCTCCTGTAGACTTTTGTTCCTGGGAGGGAGTTTGAGATGATTTCAACAGTAAAATATCTCTACCTACCTACCTACCTACCTACCCACCAACCAACCAAAGATGAATCCAGGAGCATTTTGTTGTGCAGTGGGTTGTGAACTGTGTGATGGGCATTTACCGCCTCATTGTAAATGCTGTGTCAAAATGTGGTGTAGATGTCAACTGTTGTCTACTTTACCTCAGTCTGGATTGAACCGTGTGACTGCACAAAGCGTTTCAGTTCATCAGCCATGTGTCAAATGGAATGTGTCTATTTGGATCAGTCCAGTTGTCTGCACAGACCGTGAATCAGCTGACGTTTGACGTGTGAATGTGGCTCGAAGCCTCATCTTTAAGCTTTAGCACTATTTCTTGTGTTTTACACATGTAACTGCAGTTATTGTGAGCTGGGTCTAAACACTGCCAAAAGTATAATATTTAATGCTTCCGGTGTCAACACACATGGACCACTGCTGCTCTGCTAGTGTGTAAAAGAAACGTGCGGTATCTGTGATAGTAACAGACACAAATTCACCTTTTTGAATCAGTCCAGACCAGACCAGCACCTGACCTGTCAAGTCTGGTTTCTGAGACCACCCCAAGCAGCCCCTGGGCTTCATCTGTTGCCCTCAGCATCCATGCATTTTTGCACTTTTACCTTCAGCTCCTGCATCACACTGTAATTGGAGAAGCACTAAAGCAAACACTCAGAGGAGGAAGAGCAAGATAAGAGGGAGAGGAAGAATGGACATTTCGATACTTTAGTCATGTGATAACATTTGGGGGTAGATAACTCCTGTCTGTGTCAGGTGTGAACATCTTGCTTGGTTTTTCCTCTCTATCTTCTCCCCAGTCTCTTGTCCAGGACCCTTGTTGTTTCCAGCCTTCAGCTGACATGTGGTGTTATATTGATATCATGATGATGTCATTAACCATTTTTCCTCTTTGCTCTCTTTAGGCTTTACTGAAGTATTAATGTGCTTCAGAAGTACTCTGATGCACTGCTGTCACTCTTCATGTGTAACAACATGAAAAACTCTGTTTAAAAGAGTTAGCGCTATTAATCCCATTTGTGTGATTAATGTCTCCCCCTGGATATGATCCATACAGTTTTCACCCCATCTTCGAGAATAGAGCTGAGCACTTTGGTGTGTAGATGAGGTCAGATGAGTTCATTTTATGAGTGCCGCTGAGACCTTAAAAGGGGAACTCTACCCATTGTGCACATCAAAGTCAAGTTACAGGTGTTAGGGAGTAATACAGCAGGTGTGAAATAAGGTGCATCAAGCAGTTTGTGTTGCCAGAGGGAGCTGTGTGAAATTTGATGCATGTAAATTGTCAGTTGTAGCTGCTACTTCAAGTTTAATTCAAATATATCTGCAGGTGTTTAGTTCAGAAGAAGTGAGCTCACCAGGCATCTCATCCTCATCTCTGTTTCTTCAGCTGCATCAGTCACCACTTACCTACCTACCTTACTTACTTGTTTACTTACCTACCTACCTTATTGCCTTACTTACTTACCTGCCAACCATACCTATCTAACTTCACTTTACTCTCTATCTAGTCTAGGGGACATTGAGGTGTCCACCAGCTAATTAGTAGGGATAGAAAATGGTTAGTATTAAATAATAAACAACAATAATTAGATTAGTCTAGCTCAGGAGCCACTGCCCTTGGCTGAGGTGTTATACAGTCTGTTGGCAGTGGGGACAGAGGATCCTCCTGAACCTTTCAGTCCTGCTGATGAGACGTTGGCTGTAGCTGTGGCTGCTTCTCTGTCTTGCCAGGATGTTGTGAAGAGGGTGGTTGGTATTGTCCAAGATGTCTCGCATCTTACAGTGTATCTCTTCACAACAGTCCTGAGTGAGTCCAGACTCCTGCCAAGCACAGAGCCAGCCTTCTAACCAGCTTGTCCGGTCTCCTTGTGTTCCTGTCCGACATTCTGCAGACTGCAGCATAAAAATGACACTGGCCACCACTAACTGATAAAACATGTGCAGCATTTCGCTGCAGACATCCAAGGACCTGAGCTTCCTGATAAATAAAGCCATCTCTGCCTCTTCCAGCAGATGGCATCTCTTTTCAGGGACCTGTCCTATCCAACAATGCAATGGTTTGTGGTTAATGTTGGTTATCATCAAACATTAGCCCACTGTCATCAAGAGGGACAAAACACAATGAATCATTCAATGGATGAATGATATTGGTGAACAGTCTCCTCTTTGCTTCTGTCTTATAAAGAAAAGATGCTGGAAGTAGTTGCATTAAAAATGGAACAGACCTTGAGAGTGAAGTTTCTTCATCTCACACCTTCACCTGGACAGTCACTTCAAAACTGTTGTTCCAGACGTCCAACAATGGACAGACACTGACAAGCACTTGTGTATATAAGTGTACTGATTAGCATAATCCTTGGATGGAAGGAAGTAGATGAATCGCTCTGTTATAGAGAGAATACAGAGGAACACGTATACAGTTAAGCAGCGTTAATGGATGATGACATGGGAGTCAGCTGAAGAGATTCATTTTGTTTTCAACACAGACCCCTCCTTAAAGCCTGTCAATAAATAGCAGGGCAACTCCTCAGATGATGAAGTAATGTGATGGAGGCTGTCAGCTCATTCCTCTCACTCCTGTTTTTCATGCAGATTCACCACAGAAATGGGGGGAGCCTGACTCTGTGGTACTCCCCTCACAGTGTTTACAGAGTGGCCTTCGCACATTTAAAGTGCATGAAGGCTGGTTGTCATTTCAAGCATGTTGGCTATTCCCCATGGTCTGAGTCCACCCTGATGTGGACAATGTTGAGCCAAGACAGTATATTTCCACTGATGGTGCAAACACCAACTGCCCCATCTACAGTTCATGGAGGGAAACAGCAAGTGACTCTCAGTTTCCCCTGCTTGTTTATTTTTATTTTTTACTGACTGATTATAGTTTAGTCAGTCGAGCGTTGTTCAGTACATAACATTAAAATGAAGCTACCTCTTCCTGATGTTATATCCTATTATCCTATTGAAATGCCAATTTTTTTAAATATGTGCTGCAATCATTAAACTGCTATTCAGTATAGCAAGAAATATAATTTTGGAAAAGTGTTCAATAGAAGTGCTGCACTATAGAGCACAGATAATTTGAGAAATGAAGATAAAGCACAAGCTGTGACTAGTATCTTGTCTGTTATTTGCAGTAAACAGAATATTCCACTATTTAAAATTTGAGGTTAAAGAAAAGAAAGAAAAGCCAAGAACAGCTCAGTTCACAAAAAGTAGAAAAGCCATAAATCCTCAGAGCAGAGGAGCTGAATCCAGAATGTGTTTTTTCAATAATTCATTTATTAAAATTGTTGACAGTAACTTCTCAATCAGTTAATCAAATTCAGCTCAGTTATATGACATTCAACTGATTACAGGTATAATTAATCATGTGATAATCATTTTATCGTTTTGTTTGTTGTGCATCAGAAACGACTGGATCAACGTGGGCATCTGCTACCCACAAGGCACCACCTTCACTGTCATCTCTGATATCCACAACCGCCTGACCAAACAGACCCGCAAGACTGGCGTCTTCATGCGGACGACACAGAGGGAGAAGATCAACCACTCCCACCAGACCAGAGGATACTACTACTGGGAGGAGGACACAGGGTCTGACACAATGACACAACAGACATGATTCCACACCTTTCAAGACCTAGGGCCAGATATAAAAAATTTTGTGTGCACACAGAAACCATGCATATGCCACTTCCTGCAAATCAATCTGTATTTATGAACATACAGTGTGAGGTGAGACTGTGATCATCTCATCATTCTTTAGACCACATGTACATGTCTTTTTAGAGTGAGACAAGTGAGATACAATGAAGTGAAAATGTAAAGAAGAGACACTGACTTTAACCTAAAACAAATTAGACAACTTCCCTGAGCTGCATTCAGCACTATCATTAGAAGCTTTACTGTTTACACAGCAGTAACTCTTAGTCAATTGAATAACTAAAATAATTGTGTTTGTGTGCTCAGTGTTTCCTTTAGTATTGTTTAATATTATATCCTCATTATATGAGTTATGTCAGCTATTTTCTTTAATACTATTTTAATATTTACTGATCAGTGTCAGAGCCTCTTTTAGCTGTCTCTGCTCCTGATGAAGACGTCTTGGATCCTGACTAATGAAGCTCAGAGTAAAACAGAACTTTACTGTTGAGTTACTGAACTAAATTTTACTGATGAGCTCAGTTTGTAATCTGACCAGCTTTCAGGGAAGTTATGTTTCTTTTTGTCGTTCTTTTGTGTTCCTGATAAATTGTGGCACAGGCAGTGATTTTGTCAAACTGATGGATTATGGGAGTGTGTTCATCCATTTGTGGTTAATTATGGGAGTAAAAATGAGCCTCATGCATGTGTGCCCAATTTCTCAAAGATTTCTAAAACATTATCATGTGTACACAGTCTTTATAAAAAAAAAGAATGTGTCTGCATATCTTTTGGGTGAAAATGTGACTCTACAGACAGTTTTATGCATCTGGCCCCTGGTTTTATATATCAGCCTATACTAGTATTGATCTGACTCCACTGTCAAAGTGAAACCATTTGTATAACATCAACAGATAAATATACAGAAAAATAATCTGGGAATAAACAATAATTCCTACACTAGTTATCCGAAAGTCAATTATAGAAAGTTTCGAGATAAACAGTGACAGACCAGTTCTTTTTTTTTACTACACAAATGTGTGTCAAATGCACAAGAGATGGTGTGATTCTTCACAAAAACATGTCACCCTATCCACTGACCCAACAGAGAAATCACTGTGTGTAGAGAACTGCCTTTTTACTCCTGAGAATAAAAAATGATATGGCATCAAGTCAGTGCTGAGACATGATCCCATATTTTCAGCTGTATCAGAAACATTTCTATAATGAGTATCAGTATCAGAAAAACTTCAACAATCAGCCTTAAAGAGCCTTTAGAGGCTTTTTTATTTCTATTTTCTCCTCTCTCATCAACCAAATCTCTGATAAAACAGCATAAAGATCAGGTTTACATCAGCTCCAGAGACAGGAGAGGTCAGATGGTCAGACAGTTTATCATCTCTGGGATAAAAGTGATAGAAGTGATTTGGCGGTAAAATTGTAAATGAGCATATTGTCATCCCTCACTGCACAGGAAAACAGGAAGCAGGAAGTGGGTCAATAAGCTGTGATGAATATTGACAGCAGAGCAGTTGGAAATTAACGTTACTGTTCACCCAGGTTTTCTTTGCAAAATAAATCATCAAGTTGAATCTGCGTTTCACAACTGTGGCACAGTATCATAGTAAATGTTTGACGTCTGAAGCATTGCTGTGTGGATTGCAGGCTGCTCTTCCTGAAGGTAAAGGCCCATAACAACAGGGAGCAGTTTGCCTTTTGCTCTGTGAAGGGCTGTGAGAGGGTGAAGATCACTGCCATTATTCCTAAAGGCAGTCCACCCAGCAACTGCATGGCCCAGGCCTACCCCCGACATGCTGAGCTGCCCGTCGTGGATGTGCCCATGCCCAGAAAGATACCTAATGTCAGGCTGGTGAGAAGGGGTGGGGTGTGTGTGTGTGTGTGTGTGTGTGTGTTTGTGCGTGTGTGTGTGTGTGTTTCCAGAGGATCATTGTCCATAAATCAGAAAAAGTTTTTGTTCCAACACAGTGATAGTGTATACCAATAGTAGTCTATCAAGCCATGGTGTTAAAGGACATCCACTTGGACATCCCACAACAGGGATGTCCAAGGGGCTACATTATTCATTCCAGTCAGTAAATGTTTTCACCTGAATTTCTCATGACACAAAGTCTCACAAAGGTATATTTGAAGTTAAAGAAACACCTTAACAAACATTGGGGACTCTTGTCCCCAATGTTTGTTAAGGTGTAACACACACATCAGATTGGCTCCCTTAACATCATTTAATATCTGATATATATTAAATCATGTACTCTCCACTATTTGCTATATCTTTATCTAATTCATATATGAAATTTAGAGCCATTTTCAGCTGCGGTTATTCCATCATATGATCAGCTCTGTGACTGCAGCTGTTTTCTGTTCACTTCTTCTCAGCACTCATCAGACCACTTCTTGGAGGTCAAGCTGGAGTCCTACAACACTCGCTTCTTCCACATCAAGGAGGACTTTGCCTTCACTGAGGTATTTTAGACTACAAGTCATGGCTTCATGAAGAGAGGTTTCTTATTGCTTCATGCTTGGATTACTGCAGCTCATTACATATAGATAAGTAAACCAACCAAAATAGAGTCAGTCAGATGGTTAAAGGTCAAAGATAAAGGTAAAAGTCATTCAATTTTATTCCAACTTCACAAACAAAAATGAGAGCTTCTTAAAAGATAACCATCTGTCCTGGTTGATTTGTTGTTGTTATTTTTATTCTGTCAAAAGTATTTAACCTTAACTCACAAATGGTTTCTCAGTTTTTTTACTTTACTATAAAAAGTAATTTTTTTGTACGTTAGACCTGTGCCTCTGAGACAGAGATATTACTAAAGTGTGCAGTGCTGTGATTGGCCAACTCTCTTGTGACAGGTGAATGGGAAGAAGTTGTATCAAGCAGACGACGGGGTGCAGCTGACGGTGATTGATGGGACCGACGGGAAGGTGGTGGAGAGCAAAGGCTTCAAGAACTCTATCCTGCAGGGGATCCCTGCACAGATAGGCAACTATGTCAGTGGACTGAGAGACGGGTAAGAAGCTGCTCCAGTCCAGCGACAGAGTTGAGCTGTGTTTTCCTACTGTTCTGTTTAAGCTTCTTCATGATGACTTTTATCATGGCAAATTGTTTCCTTTTTTTCTGGAAGACTCATCAGCTGTCATAAAAATTGTATTATAGTGCTGCAAAGGTTGTGTTACGCAAGTTAAACTCATGATGATTTGAAGTAACTGTTATAATAAAGTGTAGCATGTCAGGCCCCAGTACAATACACTGATGCTGGACCTGAAAAGAGGCAACACATGCACCTACAATCACCTTAAGTGAACACTACAGTGATACGTTTTCTCACACTGTTTCTTTTCAGTTCCATTATCCTGATGACATCTAAGGGCCGACTATTTACCAGAGGGTCCTGGACCAAAGTCCTGGACAGACTTGGAGCAGACAAAAGCATCAAATTGAAAGGTAACTAACTGTGATCACAGTGGAAAATTTAAGTGTGAGCGCAATATAGCTGGAATGTATTGGACAAAACATCATTGCAGTAAATGATGCAGTACTGCAGTAAATGCAGTAGTTTCATTTTTCACAGATGACCATTCATTTTTACAGTTTTTATCAAGTTACATGACAGATTTATAAAAAACAATTTTATCCTGTTAAAATATATTAGCGTCGCACAATGTTGTTTCCTGGACATTATGTAGACATTATGACATTATGCAGCCTAATATGTGTTTGTTTAATTTCATAATAATTAAGTAATAGAATTGAGTAAGAACACACAACAATGCGGTTACAGCTGCAAACTTCTGCTCAAGGAACTATTGATAAATCTAAAGCATCTGTAACTCAATTTACCTGACAAACAAAAAAGAGAGCAGTAACAGGAGAAATGAATTGTGTCCTGTTCAGAGTTGGAGCAACTCCACAACTCTGTGCTGTTTGGAAAGGATTTCCTGAAAAACAACCTGACACTCAGATTATTTCTATTACTTAAATGTCATTTGGCCTCCCCACAGATAAGATGGCATTTGTGGGGTTCAAGGGCTCCTTCCACCCTGACTGGGTCCATCTGGAGGTGGACGCAGACCGAGCCAAGATCCATCAGGTCCTGCCTGTCCCTGTGGTACACAAGATAAAACTATGAGTGGCAGACAGAATGGGGAAGACATCCAAAAGACTATGTAGCCCCCAAATGCCGACACACATACCGCCCCAAAAAATGCACACGCATTACACACACTTACACATGCACACACACACTACCAGCACAGAAGAGTCAGTTGCTCCAAGCAATCGGTCCAATATCAAGTGGTGTTTTTTTCTAGGTTTGATGTGACTCTGTGCTGAAAAGGGAAGTCCTGTTCCCAGAGCCAGCACTGCCAATAATGAACTGTATCTGTGTAAGACCCACCTTCAATTGACCACTTTAAACTGACACCACACTCTGTGGCAGCCATATTGGAGGTCTTCAACTCTTTAACAACAATGGTTTCGAAACACAAATGGTGTTTGCAGAAACATGGTTGGCTCCACAGATATGAATAGATATGTTATTGGTTCTCTTTCTGACTGCACAGTCACTTCGTCACTTGTTGTTATGTTTACATAAACTTAGCTTTCCAGATAAAGTGGACTGTTGGATTTGGTCAGCTAAGCATAACTGTTGTGCTGTGAAAACATCTGTTTTGTGAACCAGCTAACATGGTCATCATTTCCTGTTGACATTAACATTGGCCTGTTTGTTAAATTACGTAGTCAGCCTGTTAGCACTCTGAAAAAGCCAAAACCCTAGACTGACTCTTCTCAAGCAAGAAAGACAGGTCAGAGAGGGTGTGCTGCAGGATTTTCTCTCAGTGAAGCCAGTGCTTGCTTCGCCAGGAAATCCCACAAGAGGCTTGCTGACTATTCATCGCGTCACTGGGAGAAATGTCGCCCACCTTTAAAACGCTGGCTGGATTGGTGATGGCCAGAGTGGCAGCAGACTGCAGAACAAAAATATGGCCATGTGGCCATTTGGATGCACAAAAAGTGACATAATGTCAAGTTTTAAAAGTGGAGCTTGAAAAATAAGTTAAAACCTTTCACAGCTCCAGACTGGCAAATCACTGGTTTGACTGAGTTTGATATTCAATTTGGGAAAATTACAAAAATGGTTGCATATTTTGAATGGCAGACCCTCTTGGACACAATGGTGCAAATTGTGTGTGAGATTTTCAGCTGTGAGTAATGCTTGTGGCTTTCATCTTGTATGGACTATTTTGTCATCTGACCACATCTAAAGGTAAACGTGTTTGTAGCTGTTCAAATCAAATCATAAAAAGTATCAAAGTGTAGTAAAAAATTCCAAACGTAGATACGCTTCTATGAATCCTGGAGGTGGTGCTTTAAGCATTGGATGTTCCTTCTATCTTGTGTATGCATAGGTTGAGTATTTTATATCAACAATGTCACCTCATTACCCAAGGAGAAAGGATATATCTCCCAGTGTCATCAGGGAATCTGTTCCTACAGAACTTACTTGTGCTTATGAGTAAGTTCTGTAGGAACACAAGAATTCATTACATAGTTACATTCATATCTCTCATTATATTTTATCCTTTTATCCAGAGGCAACTCTGGATGATTGATACCAACAATGTCACATGAAATCAGTATATACCTCACAATGTAGACACAGAGGAATTTGGCAGAAGTAATACATAGAGGATTTGAGGTGGTGACACTCACAGTAGCATCAACATGTCTCTAAGGGCCCTTACTGGACCTCATCTCATATGGGTGATTAAAATGTGCTGGTTGAATAGGCTGGTTGAGGTGTGCGCAAAGGCTGTAGTTGGTCACAAAGTGACACCCGAGTCATCTGGGTTACCCCTCAGACATGAGTCACTCACATGACAGAGCGTGAAGTTTACTGATGCACTTAGCTGTGGTAATAGCAAGGAGGAATCCACAGGTGGAGCTGAGGTGGGCATCAGCTTCACCAGGGGCTCAAAGAGGAGCAACTACAGAGCAACGAACATTAGGGGCAAGTCACAGACTTCGGGAATAGAGCATCCAGAACTGAAAACTATGGTGCAATGGGGACATGAAACTAAGCATCCTTCAAATTGATGGACATGAACCATTCCCACAAGGTGACACTGCCGATATAAAATACTCGTCCTGCACACAAGACCAAAGAGCCAGTGTTTAAAGTCAGGAAGGATGAAATAGAACATCCAATAGGATGTATGAGGCATATTTTAATTAAAGGAATTCATGGTATTGCATAAAGTAATGGTAGTAGTAGTATGAGGAACAGACAGCAAGACAGTTCTTACCTCCACACTCCTGGTTAAATACTGTACCAAGTTTTCATACATGTGTGGGGGTATCAAACACTTTGAGCTTGATTCATGTCTCCCAAAGCCATCACCGGTTTAGAACAGAGAAATGTAGGTCGCTCACCATTGGTGTTGTCCAATTCGTTACTAAATGAGAGAGTGACCACAGCCAGGAAGGAGTTGCTACACCAGGACAAGGTCATTTTTGAAACTGGATCTTTTGGAGTACTTTGAATTGTCAAGTTCAAGTTCTCAGTTTTTGTAGTTTGTCCTTTTCTGTTCTGAGCATCTATATGAGTTATTTATTATATTACGCTATCTCTTGTTGGAAACGCAATCAAACATCTACAAAAAGCACAAAAAGACCCAAGGTTATGCAAAATCTACTGCAAAGAGATGCAAAATTACCACACAGAAATGTTAGGGACCAAAAAGACACATAAAATGACAAACAACATCTACAGGCCTTTTTCGTGTGTTGTTAGTGAGACCAAAAACTAATATAATAGAAATTGATGGATATGGTCTCCTTGTCTCTCTAGGAAGTGTGGGAGGACTTTCACATGTCTTAATAAACTTGGCCAGAGGTCAGGGTATAAAATTTATTTTCAAGCAAGAAGTCCCTTCCTTAAATTAAAGAGAAAAGCAGTTTCTCTATAAATAGTCTAACAAAGACAGTCGGGTCTGGACCAAAGTTCATTTGACAATTTTCACACCAGTCAAACAAAAAGCAAATGCACCACAGTTCTTTAAAACTATCAGCCTTGTCTGATTCTCACTGCTTTCTGAATTAAAACACTGAAGTACACATAAATTGTAAACGTAATTGTAGTTCATAGGCTTGGTCAGTTTACTGTCTCACTGTCTCTCATTTTATTTCTATATATATATATATATA
>CM076648.1:27779862-27893619 GCA_038496675.1 Rachycentron canadum | reverse complement strand
ATATATATATATATATATATATATATATATATATATATATATATATATGTGTGTGTATATATGTATGTATGTATATATATATATATATGGATACAGCCAGCTAATCAAACACATGTATAATAATAATTGTTCCCATGCAGGTTTCTGTGGCACATGACATTTTTACTCCTGCTGTGATTGACTGAATTGCTTAAAGAAAGAAAAAAGAAAGTAGAAAAGAAAAAAACATTCTTTGTTTGGTTGTTGACTTGCTCTGTTTCATTCTCTTGCTCACTTGATATTGTGATGTTTTCCTCAGATTTTCTTTCGCATCACTGTCTGTGATCCATTCGTCTGTGTTTTTTGGAGTAAACCAGCAAGTGGCCCGTATTGATATATAAAAGATTAAATTATCCAGTCAATGCTAATCAGGGAGTTTTTAAATGTGTAATTTCCCCATTTCAAATTCACAGAGCTCTTTGTTCCAATCTGGCTAGAAAAAGGATTTCCCCGCCCTTTGCCGAAATAGCTGGTCTTTTTTCGGATGTTGTAGCAGTAATTTAGTGTTTTGTATGTTTAATGTGTTTTTAAAAATCCACAGATTGCTAAGAGATATATTTTATACTTATTTATTGTACAGATACAGTTGATCCAAATCTACAAGGGACATGTTTTGAGTTGTAATGTTATTCCTGTCCTGTATGTATACTGTATGTACGAAACATTATTGCTCCATTTTAAAAGATTTGTACCAGACACTCAACATACATGCATATGACTCATATGGTATATATAGTTGGCTTGTTTTAACTGTACACCAAATGGATGTGTTGTATATGTGGCTTGGGCTTGTAAAGTGATGACTATGAATTTCTTTGAGGACTTTTGTACAGAAATAAATGATGATGAAAATGACAGTTTGTGTGAATGTCACTTGTCAGGACAGACAGGGCAAGATATCTTTTTGAAAATACTGTTTATTATTATGCCATTCAAATCATGCAAATAAATGGAAGGCACTGATTAGCCTGAGCAGCCTCAAGAAGAAAAATGATGGAATAGAAAACAACACAGGAGCACTGGGGGCTGCCGCACACAGATTTTGACACCAATCTCAAACATGATTTAAATATACTGTGGTCTAAAGGGAGACCTTCATGTGCTCTTTGATTATAAAGCAGGTCTAGGTTTTATATTAATACTGTGAAAGTATCAAAGTGCAGCAACACCAAATGTGTACTTATGTGCCACTGGAAACAGCAGGCTAATCAGCAAATGCACCATTTCAGTTCAATTACTGAACCATTTCTTTTTGAATGAAAATGTATATTTCAGCCATTTTCCCCAGTTGTTTCCCAAGTTCCCTAGATTAATGAATTGATAATACCCAGAATATCATTGAGTTATTAACTCAAGGAATTACACACTACATGCAACACCATGGGTATTAATGTGCTGCTATAACAGCTTCATTCTGCTGGTTCGTCTTCTTCTTCACCAGGTGTTGGAACCTGGCTGCAGGAATTTGTTCCCATTTAGCCACAAGGTATCAGGTATGAGACTAGTAGAGCAATCTGCAGACACTGCCGACACGCAGACTGGAAGCATAGACTGTATATAAACCTTCATTCTATCTAATGACCACAGGGGGCGACTCCACTGGTTGTAAAAAGCCTTAGTAAAAGTTTTCTAATGAGTTTATGGTCTCAGTCTCTAGTTTCAAGTCTTCACTAGAACATGTTAGAGGAAAATAGACCATAAAGCAGGATATGCGTTAAGGCGTGATTGACAGACTTGTACCACACAATCAGGATAGAGTACAGAGCAGATCAGATCCAACTTCTCCAAATATTGTTTCTTCTGGTTTCAAAAAACCGGAACCATTCAGTCATTTCACACAACTGATACTACTTGTAAGTCGTCCTGCACACTGCTTTTTAAAAGTGAAACCTGTTGAATGTATCTGAGAGGAAGCCGTTAGTGTTGAAGTCTGATGTGTCTGATGACCCCTTGGCTCTCAGTCAGTGTTCCAGTTCATCTCAAGGGTGCACTGCCGCACTGTCATGTTGAAACAGGAAAGGGACAAACACACACAGTTGCCAGCTGGTGTTGGAAACACTTTTGTCCAAAAGATTTCCTAGACTGTGAGAAACAGTGTGTAGACTAATACTTTTGACCTCGTGATATTCAATTTTTATCTGCACACTTCTCTCATTTAAATATTATTTATTCTTGGAAGTGAAGGAAAATGATGTCCAGGTGGCTACACTGTAGCATGTCACCTATTAAACTGCCATGTCTTCATAATACACAGGCTTGAACCAGTCAAATCTAAGCAATGAAGACAAAGCTCAAGTGATTATTTAAAAATGTTTATTTCATATCCAGTGAAAAATCTTAACAGAAGAAGTGGGTGCTACTTTTGTATCAAATCTTCAAGTGCTGCTGGGTGTGAAAAACATTTAACACAAACCATGACCTGAACCTCAGATGAATGAGAGGAAAACCACTTCCGGTGTCCAACTGAGCTCTGGGCACAGAAACAAATTAGAGTTTAATAACACTCTTTAGTACCTTTTAACAAGATGCGCATGCATTGATTTTGATTTGATGACGAGCCAAAAGAAAATGCACTGACAATCAGCACTGACATTACAACTGATCTTTAAACCACTTGGTGACAAGGATGATTATTTATTGGACTTGTGGCTGCAACATGTTCTGGAGAGATGGAAACACGATAATAAACCTCTGATTCCAGCTCTGCAGTCACAAATAATATATCCAACAGGATAGTAACTCATACCGCCGAGTCTGGTCCTGCAGCCCTTCATAATCTACTGCTTAAAGAGGTCTAAGGCCAGAAGAACAAGGACCTGTGATCCCTCAACTTCCTCTGTGTTTTCTATCAAAGCTCCTTCTTCAGGTGTCTGGCATTGTTCCCCTCAATGTCAGGCTTCTTGTTCTCTGTCTTCTTCTTGCTCTTCTTGGCATTAACTTCATTCTCCTGGTTATATTTGGCATTGTCCTTCTTGCCAGCTTTCCCAGGAAATACCTGTCCCTCCACTGTGACATCCATGCAGCGCTCCTGGGCCACAAGGAAGTCTTTGACCTCCCAGGCCAGACTGCCATCCCGCAGCATGAAGATCACCCTGTTGGAACCCACCACGAACCTGCAGGAGGACAGGTGGATCACACCAGATACTTCTTGTTAATACAGATAACCCTTTTAGTGACTAATATGGCTGCACAATTAATTGAAATATAATTGAAATCGCAATATGGCCAAATGCATAAACCAAATCACAAGAGCTGCAGGTAAAATGAAAAAAGGTTAATTGTGTTGCAATATTGATGTGCATTCCTAATACCATACATGTTGTAGTGCTACAGAGACACCCATCTTATAAATCATATTCTACAGATGTGGGAGTAGGACCCATATATCGGAGTGTGCTCTGCTCCTCTGAGCACTAGGGGGAGCTATGTGATGCAGGAAGCCACAGATACTTTAAAAGCCTGAAATTAAGGGCGCACAGATGTTCATTGAGAAAGCAAAGGATGTAGAGTAAGGGAGCATGCTTGTCTGGTACAAGCCGCCGCGAAACATCACATCATGACAGACAATCTTGAAATAAGAAGAAATATGGTGTTAAACCCCTCATGTGTGATGATCAAATGAATAAAAACTTCATAAATTAGGACCCCTGCAGATGAATAACAGTTGAGTTGAGTAGGAGTCAATCTATGAACTACTTAAATGAAAAGTGTATATTTTAAAAACACATCATCAGCGTAACTGATAATGTGATGTGTAACTGTAACAGTGTAATTGTAAGAAGTCAAATTTCTTGAAATAATGGTTTGATGGGGCCAAAACCGTTCAATAAAATAATTTGATTTCTTAATTATACTAATGAATTTAGTCTAATTCTAATCCACTGCTTGAAATGTTTGCACCTGCAGACGAAACACTGTGTTGATATCAGCTGCTTCAACAGGAAACCTGTATTTTACATATAAAAAAGAAAGTAAAACTCTCTTTCTTAAATAGAGGAACTCTAGACAAAGGTTGGAAGTGTACCCTGAACATGAATGTGTAGCCCTCTGACACATTAATGGGGCTAAATTTACAGTTTGAGCTCAGCCTGGATGTTGCGTCAGTGCTTCAGCTCCAGTCTTGAGCAGCTGTTTTATTCTCTTCAAAAAACCAGATGATGCTGTCTTGACGTTTCAAATCTAACAACCAATTTCAACATAACTACAGGTCAAGTTCATTAGAAATAAATCTATCCTTTTGAAAAGTTTTTGTTAATGTTAATGGTTCAGTGAGCGCCTACCTTTGAACATCAAAGTTGGCATTGAAGAGACTGCCCTGCCACAGGCCTGTGATCTCCTCTGTCTCTTTCTCAGTGGGGTCCCCTGACACTGTAGCAAAAACCATCAGAGTCCGGCCCTTCTTGGACATCTTGAGCAACTCCTCTGGCCTAGACGCGTCAACCTTGGAGAAATCAATGGGAGGAGGAGACCTCCTGTGCTCTGGGAGGTCACCTTCCTCAATGTCATCATCCTTCTGTGGAACAGAGAGACAGAGAGAGAGTGAGAGAGTGAGAGAGAGTGAGAGAGAAATGATGCACAGTAAGATCTGGTGTATTGTTGTATCAATCAACAGCTTTTCTGTTCAACTTTGCATAAATACACTGCTGTAGTGGAAATGAAATAAGTCTACTTGGTTTAGTAGAAGTAAATCTCAAAGATATTTCATATTTCTACTCAGTGCTTCCCATACACTTGTTTATTTGATATTTTAAATATCGGTTAAATATTTGTATTTATTTCAAAAAGGTGAAATCTTACTTCACTACAATGCTGCAAGTCATTGTCCGTGGCTTGATTACATTTATCTAAATATAGTTGCTTTTCTTTGACCTGAACTCTGACAGAATTTGTCTCCTTTAAGAAAGTAGACTCTCTTGTAGGGAGACAAATTCTGATCCACATCACACCTTAAGTCTTATGTAAAACTTGGGTAACAGGTTAAAATGGAAATCAATGGCTTGGTTTTTGATCATTTTTGTTTTCCACCTTTTTGACTGTAGGTGTAGCAACTTGCTCTCAAACTTAATTTATGTTTTATTGCTGTTTGTTTGGTTTGATCTTTAAAAAAAAGTTTGTTTTTTTTTAATAGCAGTTTGTAAATTAATATGAAAAGCAAGTTTTGTTAGTCGTTTACTTTGAAGGATGTGTCAGATCAATAACCTTAGTCAATATAGAATGTCACTGCCACTGCAAACTCAGTATTTAAGCTTCTTAGTTAGTAAAACATAATCATATATTTCAAAAATGCTGATAACACATACATTTATCAAACAATAGTAATGCAATGATGTAACACTTTTTTTACTGGCTAAATACTCTTACTGTTGATACTTGTACATGTAATTTTGCTAATAATTCTTTGTGGTACATTGCATATACAATATATGATATGTTTACATTTACAGAAGAGCAGATGAAGTGTTGCTGTACGGTTACGAGGTCCATGTTGTTGATGAGGAATAGCTAGCCAGCTAACGGATAGGCTAGTAGCTAATGTCTGCAGACTAGCTGAGTGAAAACCAACTGTTAACGTACCTCCCATTGTTCCAGGAGCCGCGCCATGTCTGCGTCATTATAATCTCGGATATCCTTCTTCTTGGTCTTCTCTCCGCTGACAGTCCCTAAAAGACAAAGTAAATAAGTGCAGAGCAGGAGCACCACATATCTCCACCTGAAGTCAGACGCCATGTTTCCAGATGGTGTGTTCTGATTGGCTGTGGAGACTACCGGTCACAAGACCGAGATGGGCGTGTCAAAGCCGTGGCTCAGGCGTGTCAGGGCTGTAAAAAGCCGACAGAAGGACCGCTCAGCGTATGAGGGAATTTCAAAATAAAGCCAGGTTCATTCAAATTCCCCTCACTGTCTATATTTATTGTTAAACCATTAAAATGTTTTACAGTTCTCCGCTTATTTTCGTTTTATGTTATCCATTCTTTTTCCATCAAAATTTGTGTCAAGTGGGCAGAAAAATTAACTGTTATACAATCGAGCCACAAGAAGCAACAGTGTGCAAAACAATGGAGCAAAGAAAGAACATGCATGAAAGAATTTTGAATCTGGACCATTTTATTTAGGCTAATTGCAAAAACATAACCTTGATTGCACCACCTTGAGGGCAGTGTGTTTGAGTTGTGAGTGGAAGTGTAACCAGTTTAACTGCTGCAAGGTTTTTGCTATGTAAAAACCTTCAGAAGAAAATCATGAAGGTGAAGAAGAAATTCTCAGGTCAAAACAGGTAAAGCCTGACGAATATACCTATAGACACTTGAAAGCCACCACATGTGTAAAATGTTACATAGTTGGCAAGTAGGACTTGAGGATTCAACACCTTGACCTTTGTCTCCACAGAGAAGGTCACCACCAGATTGTGCCAATGTGGAGAGATGATCTCACAACTGAAAGTGAAACTGAGAGCAGAGTTACCAGTAGAACTATTCATCGTTATGTGATAACATCAGCCAACAGCAGGTTCAGCATTATTTCTACAGGAATTCTCAGCGCTGATCTCATTTGGTAATTTGGTAGATATGATAGAGAAATCCTGAATGCTAACCTGAACATTGTTATTAATAAAAAAGACTGCAGCATGTGAAGTCTTGAACTTACCCAACTCATCACCATGGTAAGCAGCATTTCTCAGACCTGGTCAAATATAATGCTCAAACATTGATAATGTGTCAGTATAGTTAAAGTAATAAACTATTTCTAACCATCACTGTGATGACAGCCTAACATCAACAAAGACTAGAAGGGAATTCAAAGGTGATTTCTAGGTGTCAAGGCAGAAACAAAGATCTCTAATATGTTCAATGTGTTAATTATTGTTCAACACCCCAAACACCCCAGCACCCCCTTTTTTATTTGAAGTTCTGATGTCCATAGGAATTACAGAAGGAGCTTCAGTAACAAAGTGACTGTTTTCTGAGTGATCAAATGACTTATAAGATCACAAAGTTTCGGCAGCTTGTTTTGTTCTGGGTGGAAAAAGTGCATGTGGTGTTCTTTAAATATTTCCAGCAGCAGGACGATGTATATGGGACTAAGTTGAAACAAACTATAGAGTGTGTCACCCAGTGCAATAGTGTAACCAATTCATTATAGTTTTTGAAGAGAAGAGAAGAGAATGAAAGGCTGTAGGCTGTATCAGGCTTTGGATACAGAAACAATACTTGTAAAAGAGATCAGTTCATGGTTGGTAGGATTTGCAGGTAGGGTTTGATGACAATTGGAAAATGAAAAATCACCAAACGGGGAGAAGATCATCAAACATAACCTTTAAACACAACAGTTTTTAAACATAGAAAATTATAACTTAAAAATGGAAAGGAAAACGGAAACAGACTTATAAATTATTTATTTGTTATAAAACATAGTAAGACATGAGATCCAAACATTATTTGCTGAGAAATAAATATATACAATGTCAAAAAGATGTCATATATCACAATGTTAAGTAAAGTGATTTTAAAAATTCCTGGATCTGTCCCTTTAACTGGATCCACACCAGAATCTAATGGGTTCCTTCCCGGCCCGTGCCCCATTGCTCCACTAAGTTTGGTTCAAATCAGTTCAGCTCTTGTCAGTGTAATACTGCTGACAAACAAACAACCCAGAAACGGGTGAAACAAAATGTTCTTGGCAGATGTAACAATAGAAATATGACCCTTTTTTAGAGGCAGGAAGGAAACCTTGTCATGTTCAGAAGCAGGAAATACAGTGGATGCAGGCCAATAGTAGATTAATACATTCTCCCTAATACATAACATACAATAATTCTTACCATTACTGAAAAAAATCTTAGTTTGATGATCCAGAATTTATTGTTAAGGAACCATCATTTCCCTAAATGAGGATGTGGATAGATTACTGAGACGAAACAGTGTGTGGGGGCTTGCAGGGTTCATGGGGTCGTGGAGATCGGAGATCAGTCGAGCTGACAAACTGTAGAGCTGTTTCCTCTCTGGTCGACTCCACCCAATGGCACTGTGCCCTGTGCAGCTGCAAGTCCCACTACTACTACAACAGCACTGACATTCACAACCTCATCACAACCTCCTACCAAGAATATATAAATATAAAATTGAAATGAATGTTTTATCATCCATGAATGAATGTGTGCTGCTGTTACCACTCCAGAAATATAATAGCCTGATAAACTGTGTACTTTGACGCAGTTGTCATTGAAAGATGTGTTAAAAAACTATGATTAAATTCTACTGAGAGCATGGGTTTTCCTAAAACCAGATATGCTTCATAAAAACCATCGACGGATTAAAAGCAAGAGCTTCATAAAGACTTTTATTGCACATTGTAATCTACATTTATTTCAACAATTGACAACACTGAACACTGAACACTAGAAAAGAATGTTGCAAATAGATTGATTATGGATGGATTGATCGTATTTTACAATCAACTGTACAATCAACTATTTTTAAAAACAGTTGTGGATGAAGGTCAAGGTGAACTTCACTGTCACCACACACAGAGGTAGAAGAGAGGTAGTTGAATCTCCAGTGAAGCAGAATTAGTCCTTGTGTGAGACATTTGCTCCAGTAATATCCTCTCTAAATGTGAGGCCCGTGATGCTTGGAACAGAACACAACTGTGACTTTAATGTTTTAAACTATTAGAATATTTGTTGCAGTTACAGTCCAAAAGTCTGTTCATCCAACATGGGAGCAGAGAGCCAAAGACCGTGTGTGTGTGTGTGGGTAGAGGGAGAAGAAGACAGTGGGAATAGGTGAGGGTGCAGGTGTATGAAACAAGGAAAGGTAGATATGTTTGTTATAGATAAAGATACTAGATTATATATGTTAATATATACTATATTAAGAATAATAACACAGTGTCTCCTCAACATTTCTTGAACAACTTTTAATGAAAACCTTGTTCTCCTCTTGGTGAAATGAACTTCACCATACAAAGATAGTCCAAGGAGCATTGAACCTTATGTGATGGTGATGTTCAAGGCTGCAGCTGAGACAACGTATACAGGAGGCCATAACACTGTTCACAAACCTGTGAGCCTTGTCAGTCATCACTAGACAATAACATTACATAGCAACAGAAAAGTAATTGTTCATGTTAAAATTTAAAAAAATATATATCTGAAGCAACTGCATCTGTAAACCCCATGTGCCATTCACTGTTTTTCCTTTGAGTGTGCCTCCCCAGCCTCTCCAAGGGTGTTCTGGGGAATCACATTGGGGAGCACATTCCAAACTAAGGTACTGAAACAAATGTTGAAAGAGAATCACAGAGGGTTACCACTGTCACTGAAACTCAGTGATTTGGTTTACAATGATAAAAAATAGAAAACAGAAAAAACAATCTTCACATTTGAGAGGCTGGAACCATAAAATGTTTATTATATTTACTTGATAAATTCTGATTAACTGATTTAAAGCTGGATGTTTTACTTTTATATATAAATGAACATCTGTTACATTCAAGCCTTTACCAAACTAGTTCACACAATGCTGATCAAGCCTGCGGGTGGCATGTAAATCTGTATTCCAAAGTGTAACAGTTTTATACCTGCCGTTTGTGGGGACCTTCTGTTCCCACAAACGGTCTGTTGTCTATGAGCACCAGACAGACAGTGAGGACAAATACATATTAAATATATTTTAATATTATTAGACGGCTATGTAACTAGTTATTCTATCTAAACAATGAATCATTATGTTGGAATTGTGGGAATTTCTTTGTACTCAACAATGTCTGTGTTTCTCTCACTGCCAAAATGAGTGACAAGTGTTGCGCACTGCAGGTTTAACTATCAGTAAATTTAGCATTGCGCAAATGGAAACCAAGCATAATTACCTAGGGATGTACCACTACAAATTATACATGTAAATGTAAAATGATCTGCCTTAACAGGTGCAGAAAACAAAGAGGCGTGAGTGAGATGACGGTCGTGAGAGACACCTTAAAAAAACCTTAACCATACAGGTTATAAAGTAATGAAAGAATTCACCCTGCTGAAATTAGATTTTACACTCTATAGGGGCAACTCTGTGTAATTAGTAGCTACTTTTAAATTGATCAGGTATATTGATAATTCTTCTAAATTATGTTTACATTGTGGTACTGCTTATATACTTTTACTACAATACACCTTTACTACAATAAGACTAGGAAAGAATATGCAAAATCTTACACTGATGGATATTAATAAATATGATTATACAGTTAAACTCACTACAAAAAAAAAAAAATGCAATTGAATGACTTATCGCCTTTGTGTCAGCTCTACATGCATCAGTTGATATCCTGTTTCAACCACTCAAGGAAATTGTGAACACTTGTTTTTCAGAAACTCGTTAGGATGTATCAGTGTTAAAGAATGTGTTCAAGAGGGAGTTACTCAAACACAATATTTGAGCTCTCACAGTCTCTCTCGCTCTCCCCAAAGCCAATAAAATATCTACAATATCTACTATCGGTTAGTAGCCTACCTTTAAAACATTCCACTCTGTGTGAATGTAAAGTCTCCTCTGTGCGCCTCTACTCGCTTTTATTTTGAATGCACGAACTTCCGGTGCCAGTGTAGCTAGCTAGGCTAGCGGCTTGACGCAGCAGGGATGTCTCATGGCAGAGCAGCAACCAGTCCCGAAAGTAAAAGCAGTGGCAAAGCTTCACGGAGCTCTTTGGCTACCGTGTAACTAGCATCTTCCCTCGCGACGTCGTTAATGCTAGGTAACAACCAGTTGAAGGACATGAGGGAAAGTGGTGGAAGGGGCAACTTGTGTTATTCCGTTGCTCCAACTTTGCTCAGTCTAACAGCCGTTTCAGCCGCGACCACACCCTCCCCGCTTCCTCATAGTGCTGTAGCGGGAGCGCGCAGTACGACTTTGAATCTCTGGGAATAGCGGCCACTTCTTCCAGCTACGTTTACGGCTCCGTGACTGTGGACCCGGCTAAAACAAGTGAGTTAAATGCTCAAAGACCACCTTCTGATATGGACATGAGAGGCGACTCCCTACAGAGGACATGCGGGGCCACACACTCTCTGGTCGCGGGTTAAGACGCTGAGGAGGTGGAGGGCGGACAGACGGACGATGTATATGGAGTCGAAGCGACCGGAGCAACTGCTAGCTTCTAATCCAGGGCTCTGTTTGAAAAAGAAGAGGTTGAAAGTGGATTGAGGTGTTTGTGTTTTTGAGTTTCGCCCTTTCGGTGGATATTACTTGGGAGGACCCATGAAATGATGGTGCTGGAAGGAAACACAAGTCTTCCCGCTATCCAGAAGAGCTGCTCGGGTGTTGCCCCGTTTGTATCCAGCATGAGTGCGCCAGGCCGGTCAAACTCATTGGGAACAAGTCGGACAAGATCTCGGTCCTGTGTCAGACTACGTGCTCCGATGCGAGTGGACACAAAATGATATCCTATTGATCACAGTCAAAAAAGACTCAAAAGGCATTTACTAAGTGTTGAGGATGTTTTCTTGGCTGCAGTCATAAAAGAAAAACGTTACAGAAAGAGCAGAGGCAATTCAACAGATGTAATTCCAATTGGGATGAGGAGTTTCTGACATATTCTTCACAGCCTAATTCTCAATCTGCACTTTGCCTTTCAGAAGGCACCTTGGTGGCACTGCAGCTTGTGTGTGATTTTTTTTTTTTTTTAATCAGAAATCTGTGAATCTGTTCCACAAAAACCTGGGACTGTAACGAGAATATTGACTTTTACTAATAATGGTTTATGTTGTTGAGGGCATTTAAATTGAATTTAACTCATTGAAAGTTAAGAGCATGTAACTGAACACTGATTACTCAGAAGTTGTGGGGATTTTGAGCAACTGTGTCACATGTTAAAATTACGAATAACTAAGGAAGAAAACTGAGAATATGCCAGATCATAGTCTAGACTTTTATTATAATATACCATAGAGACACATTAATTGACAATGAGGATGTTGTTCAAACATAAATGAATGCAGTAATTGACTTTTACTTCCTCTACATGTTTACATCTAGAATACATGTCCTGTGTGTCAACATATAATGTACAATTGATTATATTTTGAAGGAATTTAAGGAAGACTGTTTGGCCAGTTGTTATTTAAAGGAGTTTGTAAAAAGCAATGAGGTGAGGCTTAACCCTTGGAAATGTCTTAAACAGTACAATGCAGTGTGCAGCAGCAGAAAACTACAAATAACTGAACCCCTCCAGAAGAGCTTGATTCCCACCCCCAACCCTCCACACACACAGACACACAGACAGACACACACACACACACACACACACAGACAGACACACACACACCCTCCTCCTTATTATGGCTAGTGGTGGTTCCGGCAAATCGGCTAGTGAGGGATCAACCAGCACACCCAGTGGCAGTTTGCAGCAGAGGAAGCGTCTCTCCTCCATCTGTGACACATGTAAAGGAAAGATGCAGCTGGTGGCCGACCTCCTCCTGTTGTCCAGTGAGACCAGACCAGTCATGACCTCTGAAGGCGTGGCAGTGGCAGACACCTTCGACCAATGCCGAGACACGGTCATCGCCAGGACTAAAGAGCTCTCCATTCTCACCCACGACATCCAGAGCCAGCTCAACATGGGCCGCTATATCGAGGTGGGAGATCGCCTCTTGGAGATGGCTGACCTTGTGGTGTCATTGACAGAGTGCTCAGCCCATGCTGCTTACCTGGCAGCTGTGGAGACCCCTGGCTCTCAGCCCTGCCTGCCAGGTCTGGTGGACCGATACAAGGTAACCCGCTGCCGGCATGAGGTGGAACAGAGTTGTGGCATCCTCCGAATCACACCCCTGCCCGACCTCACTCCCCAGCTCCTCCTTGAACTCTCTCAAAATATCTCCACCAACCTCAAGACTCTGACAGACATCTCATCGCTGGCCAGTGAGAGGTCCAGGGACCGCTTTGCAAAAGAACAGTTCAAACTGAGTGTCAAAAGCATGAGCACAAGTGGCACTGCCTTCCTGGCGTGTGTTAAAGAGGTGAAAACCCAGCCCAGTGAGCTAACCAGAAACCGCTGTGTCCTTTTTAGCGCCGCTCTGGTCCAGGCTGTGAGTGCCCTGGTTGGGTTCGCCACAGAGCCTCAGTTCCTGGGAAGAGCTGCGAGTATCTCCACTGAAGGGAAAGGGGTACAGACTGCAGTGTTAGGGGGGGCCATGAGTGTGGTTTCAGCCTGTGTCCTCCTCACTCAGGGCCTCAGGGACGTTGCCCAGCATCCCGAGAGCAGCTCCAAAATGGCAGACTACCGGGAGCGTCTGCGTAACTCGGCGTGCGCTGTGTCAGACGGCTGCACACTGCTCACTCAGGCACTCAGAGAACGCTCCTCTCCAAGGACTCTGCCGCCAGTCAACTCTCATTCTGTGAATTAGTTTAGGAAGAGGCGACATGATCTGCAGTCCTCTCTGTCCTATTCTGACATACCAAAGAGACTCACTTGGGCTATCCCTGTTCATCAGGTTTAGAGTCAGAGTAACATCAGAAGAAGGCTGTCTGGGTCTGTCCTTGTGGTTGAGGTGTGTCAGAAGGCAAAGGAGCACAGAACCAACCGCGAGAGGGTTTCGAGTCACGCTGGATGTGACCCAAAACATGTCAGAACTGGACCACTTGACCACTCCAAAGCCTAACCCAGCCTTATGTGACAGCCCGCTCTTATCAGGAGACAGCAGCCTTCAAACCTGAAAAGTTTACCTCAGTTTTCAGCTTCAGTGAAAACAACAGCCTTGATGATGGATGTAGCCTTGCTGTGTGAACCTATGGTTGGCTGACCTGCTCAATTATATGTGCTTTGTGAGATTGGAAAGAGTGATCTGAGTGTCTCCATATTTTTTTTTTCAACATGTGTGAATTCTTAATTGGTAAAAAGCTGCTGTGAGTGTGTGCCATAGGTTTTACACTATTTACCAGACTTTGCATAGTATTTGAAAGTGTTTTGATCATGCATGTAATAGAGTATTTATTTCAACTATTAAAAACATTCTTTCTGTTATGTTGTTGGGCTAATGTGCTTTGAAAAGCTTTGTTGATTTAAAGGATCTTTTAACCCATAAAACCTAAGAACATATTCTTTCTATTACCCTGGAGGTGTTTGTCCATGATGATGGTTAGTTTCTTTCATCCTGGTTTTGAGATACATCTGAGATTTCTTTCTCAGACCAAGTAAAATGGTGGTAAATGTACTTTAATCACCACTTTCTAATAAGGCACCCTGTATCAATAGTTTTGTGAGATGTAACTTATGACTTTATTAATGGTTAATAAAACAATGACTTATATGCTGTTAATAAGAGAAACTTTGACAAGTTTTGAAACATCCTGACTGGATTTTTTATTTATTTATTTTTTCAAAAAAACATGACACTAAACAACATTTTGACTTATAACTGGTGAAAAGTGTAAATAAATGATGCATTTACCATAAATACCATGTTTTGTTCCAACTTATAAACTGTTTATACAGGGAGCCTCATCAGGAAGTGCTACAAAAAATTAATTAATAACAAGTCTTTAAAAATATGATCCTTCCAGCATGAGGTTGTGTATAAATCTTGTGAACATAAATCGTAAATTGTTATTGCAATGAAAAATATTATCTAACAACAGTTTTACTTTTTCTTCAGTAAAATAATCATTGAATGATCTTATTTTCATATAATTAAACCAAAACTACAATCTTAAAAATATTATGTCTCAAAAAAAGGTTATGTTAAACCTTTTAAAATTATGTTGGACCAAAAAGGACAATAGGTAAAGTGAATGAGCTTTTCCACTATGTTCATGTACTTTATTAGTATTTGTAATCCCCTTAAAGAATGTCTGTTTGTAGGTATTAAGATGTTTTGACTACTTTCCTTTTAGCAAATAAATAAATTAGTATAATTTCACTGCAGATAATTTCAAGGTGGTTCAACTTCAAACTCAAAAGGTTTCCCTGCTCTTTAAAAAAAAAAAACAACTTGTATTCATTAAGTCACTTTATAAGTTTCATACGTTTTCAAAATGTCAAACTGAGAAAACAACTCATGCTTAACATGTTAGATTGAAATGATAGTCATGTTGACCATACTAGCCTCCATCATGGTTTGCATGGTTTTCATTACAAGAGGAAACCATGGCTTACTTCAACATGTGTTAAGTTTCCTTCATGTATGTCTTCTTGACTTCTCTCTCAAACAGTGCATGCTGGGAAATCTAAAGGCAAATTCTAGGCCACTTTGTAGTGCTGTTTGAATGTTTAACTGCACTACAAAATTTTAAGAACAAAATGTAGTGTACGGAAGATGAACACTGCATCGATCAAGCTAGACCATCATGAATCCCAGCCTGTCTCCTGTAAGTCTAACCTTGCTATAGAGACCCTAACAGGTTTATTTCTGCTGTAAAGTTGGACATTTTAACATAGGAGTCTATGAGGACTGACCCACTGTTGGAGCCGGTTTTTGCCATTTTGTGTTGGCTTCACTTGTTGTCTTGTACAAACACTGATCAGCCATAACATTATGACACTGACAGGTGAAGTGAATAACATTATTACCTGGTTACCATGGTTACCTGTAAGTGGTGGGTATATGAGGCAGCAGCTGAACATTTAGTCCTGGAGTTGATGATGAAGCAGGAAGAATGGTCAAGTGTGAGGATGTGGTCTGATCCAACAAAAGAGCTTAGAGTTTGTAGCTCAAACTGCTGAAGAAGTTCATGCTGGTTCTGATAGAAAGGTGTCAGAACCCACAGAGCATCACAGTTTGTTGTGTATGGGGCTGTGTAGCCTCAGACCAGTCAGGGTGTCCATGCTGACCCCTGTCCACCACCAAAAGCTCCTACAATGGACACAAGAGCATCAGAGCTGGACCATGGAGCAATGAAGAAGGTGGTCTGGTCTGATGGATCAGGTTTTCTGTCACATCATGTGGATGGTCGGGTGCATGTGACCATATGAGAAGACATGGCACCAGGATGGATTATGGGAAGAAGACAAGCTAATGGAGGCACTGTGATGCTTTGGACAATGTTCTGCTGGGAAACCTTGGGTCCATTCATGTGGATGTTCCTTTGACTCGTCCCACCTCCCTAAACATTGTTCAGACCAAGTTCTCCCCTTCATGGAAACAGTCTTCCCTAATGGCAGCGGCCTCTTTCAGCAGGATAATGCTCCCTGTCACTGCAACAATGGTTGAGGACCTTGGTGGTGTTGACTTGGCTCCAAATTAGGATAACAGGAAAAGAACCGGCAAGGAGACAATTATAAAGGACAAGAAAAGGAGAGCAAAAGAGAACATTACACCAGAGGTTGAGAAGTATCTTGATGTTACAGTTTCACACAGTTTTGCAAAAAGCAAATGCAAGTGATTAAAAGAACTAACTGGCATGGACAAATGCAATGAAAGGATGCATGTGCAGGGCAGTACCCTGACTTACCTCTGCCTTTGATGCAGAAGTGCAGCAGGTTTGAATGGAGGAGCAAGGTTAAGGAAAGGGAGAAGAGTTAGAATGGTAAGACATTAGTAGCATGCTCTGCGAACCTGGGAGGAAAATATCGGACAGGATAGTGTTGTCTTGCAAAATAATTATGCTGCATGTAGCGAGTGATGGGCCACACAGTACAGGTCCAAGAACAACTGAGATGATGTGATCTGGTATTGGCCACAAGGCGTTTTTAGACAGGTCCTAGAGCCATGTCCAGTTTCAAAGAGTTTGGGTAGAAACCTGCTCTATTCTGGACCATAAAGCTTCGGAGGTGTTGGTGTGCTTCCAGTTTTAATGCTAATCTACGCAAACCACACCCTGACTGCAGAACATAAGGCTGATGTGTTTACTCTCTCTCTCCCTCAAAGTGTTTTTCCTCATGTGGCATCTGCTATGAAAAAAGGGTGCCTTGCCATATTTTGAGGGAAAATGTCAAATAACGCTGAAGTTTGTCAGCCACACATAGAATGCTGCATTTTAATGTCAAATGTACATATTATAATTACTAACTATGGACAGGTAAAAAAAAATGTCCTCATCACCTTTCACATCAGCATCCAAGTCAGTATTACTATAAGATAAAAAACATAATTTTCTGAAAGCTGTGATATATCCAACCTCAATATAAATAATAGAATAGATTTGAATAGAAAATAATAAAAGAGCAAGAAAAAAACAAACAAATATGACATCTGAACATCTGGCATCATCAAGTTTGTCATTCAAAGTAGTTTAAGCAAGATTCACAGATAGTGTTATAGTATCAGTGTACAGTCATATGTCATAAAAATGGAAAACCTTCCCATTGCTGCCTCTTGGTTTACATGAATTGAAGTGGTTTTTTCCCCCACACATCCCAGTACACAGAGAAGTAGCCTGTGTTCTCCTTCCCTGGCCTCTCCAGTTCAACCCAGGTCACAGTTGTTTCCTCTGAGGTAGAGCTGGGTTGTAGCAAAATCACAGAACCTAAATTCCCTTTTAATGAAAAGTATTATATAGGTATGTCCTTCCTGTAGCATGTGAAGTTGGATCTGAGCTGAGTCCTTTGATAACACTGTGAAGGTAATGCTGATATGACTGTGTTTAGGAAATAATATGTTATGATCTGATAGGATCTGATATGATATGATAGGAATCAAATTTCTTTAGTGAGACTTTGAATTTGAGCACAAAATAAAACTTCAGTTTAACACTCAGGGGGAAGAGATCTCAGAGAAATTAACCACAGATTTTTTTTAAATGATTATATAATATGAAAAATGTATTTGCATATTTATAAAATCCAATGTCTGGAAAAAATAATAAATTGTGCAAAACTTCATACCACTTGAAAAGAGGAACAGTATACTGACTTTACACTGATGTTTGTCACACTGACAGTTGCCTTGACAGATGTTATTTCTCCTTAAAGATTCACCATGTGTGTCAGTGGGCACAATTGTAACATTACAGTGATGGACAGAGAAAAATCTGACTTTCACACAACAGTAAAAAAGAAAAAAATGTCCCGAGCTCAGCAGAGATAAAGCTTAATTTCAGCACAGCATCAAATTGTAACAAAAGACCATTAAGAAAGTAAAAATAAGTTGAATAAATCCCAAATAATATATACCTAACATAACAGGACTTTACAGTCCTCTAATAATAGCCTGTGTTGTCTAAGGAGGCTATCATAGGCCCACGATAAAAGTATTATAGCATAATTTATACAATAGCATCTAACTGTATCATATTTCACAACTGATACAACATTGTATTTAATTTCTCAATGGACTCATAAAAAGTTGTGTCAAATAGTATATTAGGGTACCCTATTTGGTTTCTAATTAGAGTAGTAATTAATTATCCTAATTAATCTAAGGTGTAATAGTTCATTTTGGCTCTAATATATAATTATAGACAGTTTCTAATTACATAACATTGGAGCATCTTGTCTATGGTGTCTAAATCGGGCACAACTATGTTTGTTTACTGTCTGACATAAATACATAACATATTTGTGGTTTAATTGTTTTGGTCTAATTTTATACCAAGTATGGCTTGTTGCATCTTATTAGTGTACCGTGAAATAAAGTGTGACTGAAATGTTTTTGGTGTTGCAAAACCCATAAATTGTTATGACAGTTAATTATTTCCCACAATGTAAGTAACTAATCAGTAACTGGGGACAAAACTTTTTTTCTATACTCCAGGTTCATCATAAACCAGAATATAAGGACGACTCATTGAAAGAAATGATCCTGAATGTTACATACAAAACCTTTAAAAGACTGATCAAAAGAAGAAAAAGAAGGCAATGCCAGTGATGATGAGGAGGATGGAAGTTTGGTGATGATGACAGCATGGGAGCAAATTGTTTCCAAATACAGTTTTATTGATACTTTTACTGACTGTCTCCTATTAGAGGTGACTGAAGCAGAGAAGCACAGATGTGAGTGGAGGCAGAAGAAAGGAAGTGAAGGAGAAGCAGGAGGACCAGAGAGAGCAGAGCTCATCACCAAGTAATGAAACCAAGTTATAATATGTAACTTTTCCACATGACAATTTCTATAAATGACTAGATATATCTTGTATATTTTTTTGAGTTGTTAACTTACATTAGCCCACATGTTTCCATCAATTTTCAAACCTAGAGAAATACGTGATAGTAATCATGGTGGAGGTCTGTCTGATCTGGTCGCCTGACACTTGATGTCACATTTTCCATGTGTATGTGTCTTTGTTCTGGTTCCCTGCCAGAAGCACAAAATTGACTTTTATTCAGTAGTAAGCTACATTTTACACCTTGGTTGTTGTCAAGTATATATTTTAACCTGATGAAGGATTTAGTCATTGGACCTCTGGATCTTAAGTTATTTGAGAAAATAGATGAGCAAATGTTAGACAGCTCAGCTCTGATGTGTCTGTCAGAAAACACCAGGAAATGATTTTTAAACTGAAACTGCTTTGTTCATTGTTTCTGTTGGTTTTAATGCCCTGGTCTCTTTGCTATGGAGAGAGGGAGACCTCTGTGATTATTCTTTCCCATTAAAAACCTCCCTAACAGTTGACACTGAGAGAATCCAAACCTGACAGCATTGGTGTTGAAGCCAGTCACCCACTGTATCCAGGACCACAGCTCTGTGGATGTGGAGCCACAGTGTTAAGCAGTAAGATGAATCTGGTGATGTTCACCCTTAACACCACTGTGTTCACTTGTTACCTGTTTGTCAAGGGAACAATTTAAAAAAAGATTTTTTTTTGTACAGATCTTGCTCCTTTTATTGACTTTCAGACTATTTAGCTCCATCCCTTCAACTCAGTCAGATATCAGGTGAGAGGTGTGTATTTTTTTTCTCTAATAAAACAACACAATGGAATTGGTTTGGACTGGAACTGACATATATTCACACCTGCATGCAAGTCATGGTATTAAGGGAACTCTAAATGTAACTGTTGTAACTGTTGTATGAATGTATGTAACAATGTTAAACAATTCATTGTAATTGGTAAATTCAATGTTATCCTTTCTGTGAGATGATACAAAGCTGACAGTCTCTCAATGGGTCTGTTTTTCAGCCTTCCAGACAGCACTTAGTGAAGCCAAAAATGTTGGCCCACAACAGGAAACCTATAGCCTGTGCTATCAGGAGTGGCTTCCTTCACGCGCCATAATGCTGGAGTCATAATTTCAGGCAAGGTTTCGCCCATTTCCTGCTGCAAGAGGGAAACACTTGCCTATCCTTTTCCCCAGGGGAGTGCCCATCCCTGCGGCGCTGACGACACCCATTTCTGAGGAGAAGGAAGTTACCAGTGGACAAGGGGAGGCTGGAGCATGTTTACTGAGTCTCACACAGACACACACTGACCTGGTCTGGCTGCAGCTCAAGTTCTTTGTTGACAGCAAAGAGAATAAACTTTCATTTAGTCTAATTGTACCAGCGTTCATATATTTTAAAGTAGTCCAGATTTTTAATAACACACAGGGTGGATGTGTTTTCTGTTTGCTGGGCACTTAAACACATTAGATTTTCAGGTGCACTGGAGGAACCAGAGAAGAGTAAACTGATCCTGTGTGCATTATTTATGTTTGGCTGATTAAATGACAGTGTCACAGATCTGTTTAGTCACATTTTTATATCCTCAGTGAACTCAGAAGAAAGTTCTCAGTTAATGTATCACAGTTCACATTTAGACCTTTGCATTATTTTTCAGGGCATCGCCAACATGCCAGTTTTCTTGAGCCATTTATATTTGGGTGCTACCATCTCATCAGTTTCTGAACCCTCAGTGATAGTTCAGGTAATTTGATGTTGGGTTGTGTGAGGTAGTCATGCATATTCAGTTAGTGTATTATTTTCAGTGGATTCAGCTCAGTATCCTATCAGTGTAGAGAAGCAGCTGGGGGGACTGGTACAGCAGCTGAGCGATGTGCTGCTGTGGAGGGGAAATCCACTAAAACCTGTTTAAGCCACATGAAAAAATCTCCAGTTAATCACTTTCTGTTAATTCAGATTTTTTTTTCAGGCCACTACATCATTTAACCTCAATATAATAATTTTCACTCTCATTTATGTTGATGCAAACCAATAGCATGGAAGCTTTCATGGTAAAGGTCCCACTTTGACCCACAATGCAGACACACACAGAGAGGTATGTTTAAGTGGTTCATTTGCACAACAAATAGTTAATACAGGATGATAAGATAAGAGGAGCGGGTTAAAGGGGCAGGTTCAGTTCAGGTGTCTGTCTGTGTAGTGGTGGGGAAGGGCTGATGAGGATTTGGGGTTAAACTGTACTGGAGCGGGGTTGGGAGTAGGCTGGCAGCTGACGGTGTGGTACTGAGTGCTCAGGAGAGGGGAAGTGGTTCACACCCAGCCACACACACACATACACACACACACACACATACACACACATACACAGAGACTCGGGATAACTGGGGACATTCAGAGAGTGGGGAAGGATGCTGCCCCAAGGACAGTTCCGAACAAACAGAGCATTTTTTGTTGTCTCGTCTCCCCAACTCTCCTGTCTCTCTCTCTCACTCTCACCTGAAAAATAGGGCAGCTACAATGTCCTGGAGCTTCACCGCAGATTGTGAGTTTGATACAAGGCAGCTGTTTCATTTGCTGAACAGGAATTGGTTGCACAGGATGATGTTGTGACATCACAACTTGTTTGGAAACGAGGTCCAATATAAAACTTACACAGGTATGATGTGAAAATATCCATATCTCATAAACTGAGAACCTGAAGGTGATGACATTTTCTATAAAACGAAATACAAAAATGATGAGATGTAATTTGTGTCATCTTTAATTTGGTAATTTTTGTGGAAAATACAAATTGATAAATTATTACTCAAAGCATATGATTTTTACCTGTCTTAAAACCAGTCTGGACACTCTCAGTGGAGACATTCATAGGTTTCCTCCCAGCAGGTGTGTGTCAACAGGAGGTGATGTGTTGATGTTATTGCAGTTGATGGAACTAGTTCTGCTCTATCAACTGAAAACACCCTCTGGTCACATTCGGTCATAAAATGTAGAATCTTGGGTGGCGTTTGAATCCATTATGTTTCCTTGACTTTAACTACAATGACCCTCTTTTTCTTTCTGACCTGCCTGCAGGGAAGAGATTGTTGAATACTTTCACACCCACACTCTGATCTTTGACCCACAATGGTTTCAAGACCTTTTTTGGGAATCAGATAAGTTGGAGAGCTTCCTTCTCCTGAGCAGACATCATATACAGGCGCGTTAGCACAAGCCCTTTCCCCACTCACAATACACACTTCATATCCTGTCTCTTTCCCACCCTGCTTGCTATTGTCCTCACACACAAACACAAACATTAGGCTGGGCCTCAGTCCACCTCTGCAGTCGCTGTTTTGACTTTATCAGAAATCCCCTCATCCTTCTGTGCTCTGGGAAAATGTGATTGAGAAAAATGTGTGAGATTTCCCTTTGATGTGAGCACAGTTCACCCATCCTGTTCCTACCAGGAGAGGCAGAGGGTTATTTTTTATCCTCACTTCCTCGTCTTGTCCCACAACCAGGTGGAGGGTGGGTGATAGCGTAGCTGTCAGAGTGGAAACAAGATAGCAGAGCTTGATGAAAGTCTGCAGCTCCCTTTGCTTTTCTGAATTTACTGCTAACATAACTTTAACAAAAGAAGATGAAGTGTCTAGAGCATAGACTGTCTGTAAAAGTGTATGTACTGTAAAGTGACGCCAATTCTGAGGAGCCTTAAACCTTCATTCTACTGACAATCAGGGGGTGACAACATAATGCTCATTTTATAAGTGATGGTCCCATTTAGAGGAAAATAAACCATAAAGCAGGGTATGCATTAGATCGTGGCTACTGCACGATTTGACAAACTGTACCAGAAGTGGCGGGCTACCTAATGATCAAGGTAGAGTACAGAGCAGGTCAGCTCCACCTCTCACTCCTCCTCATCTCCACCTTCTCCTCTAAATATGGTTGAATCTTGTTTTGAAAAATCAAAATGGACAACGGACAAATTACAAACTTGAGGCTTCAATACAACAGCTCACAAACCAAGAGGTGACATCACAGTAGGTTGACTCTTGGTCTTGAGCTACTCTGGTGTTTATGTGAGTGTTTAGTTAGGGACACTGGTATTTAAATGGAAATTTACACATATCAACAGATTAGCAATAACAATGATAATGTACTGATGTTTGGCAGGTAAAAAGTGGGCCATGTTCACCAGTAGTACATCTCTTTACACATGTCTGATGGACATTATACACATTACACATGCATCACATTATAACTGTTTACAGAATGGTCACAATCAAAGAAGCTGCATCAAGGACAATTTACCTAGCACACTTTGGCTGTAGCTAACCACCAGTTAAGGATCCCAGGATTATCCCCAATGCACAAACCTCCAAATTAAGCTCTCTCCTCTCCATTTAACAAGCTCCAGTCTTTGTCAATGGGACAAGGTCAAACCCACAAAAATCGCAGAAAGAATAGATACAACAGCTTGAAGTCAAGCTAGCCTTCAGAGACAATACCCCACTGTGAGAGAGAAGTAAATTACACAGAACAGAAAGCTGTTTTGAGATCAGATGTAAGGAGAGATATGAATTCTACTTCAGTATCATATTCATTGATATTTTTAGCTTGAACTGGACAAGTGCTTGTTCAATGACTTCATCTAAAATGTCAACTGGCAAAAGGTACATGAAAATATGAATAGATTGATGGCTTATAATTATAATATTGGTAAATAGTTTGAAGAAAAAATAGATGTACATATAATTTCATTGATTTTAAATGTAATTCAGAATCAACCTGTTAACTTCCCAAGATCATTAATGACAACCCATTTTCTTTGTTATTTTTAGCCTGTTAAGACAAAATATCCATGGAGATACAGATAAATGAATTCCAGGATTATCCTCAGTGTGAAAATCTCCAAATTAAGATGCTCTCCTCTCTAGTTGCCAAGCTCCAGTCTTTGTCCATGCGACATAGTCACAACCTTGAAAATGGCAGAAATGATAGATGCAACAGTTGGAAGTCTAGCTAGCTTGTAGAGGTCAGTAAAATGTCAAAATTCATCCCAGGATTATCCTCAACATCAATGACCAAAGATCAGCTTCAGAAATACTCCTAAAATTCCCTTTAAGATTTTGTTAAGTTCAAACATGATCATTTACATGAGTTGTGTGAGGTAAATTCTCCTCACCTGATCAGTGGTGAATGTTATATCACATGAGAGTTCTTGTTGAAAACTTCCCATGAAAAATCCCCATATTCTTCAGAATTAGCTGCTGAGCCTGCATAAACCCGCTGTCCCCCAATGCTTAACTTCCTCTAGCTGAAATGTCTAGACCCAGCTGCTGATAAATAAATTTAGTAATATGTTGCATGTTAGTTAGTTAGTATCACATTTTATCAGGTTAGTCTCTGACAGAGAGAGAGTGAGATAGAGGTGGAGAGACCACCAATATTATTTAAAGTGTGCTGCAAGTGAGTCCAGTTCTTTCTTTCATTTTGCCCATATCCTGGAATTTCCAGTCAAACACAGACACTCCCTGGATACCGTCCTGTTTCATGAGTGAAAAAAAAAAAAAAAAACAGCTGGCTGGGATTTATACAAGAACAATGAGTGTGAAATTAAATCCACTAATGGTGGTGTGTTGTTTTGTCAGTATAGGTTCTCCTCTGCAGGGCATGGTGGCGAGGACAAAATAAATGACATACTTCTACATTTCTTAAAGAAAATGTGCTGCTTCCACTACTGGGAACTGAAGTTTGAAAAGGACGTTATCGTGGTCAAATTAACATGTAACAAAAACATGAACATCTGAGGAAAAACGTAAACATGTTAGAAAAAATATAGTTATAAAAGAATAATAACCCAGTAATTATCAACAAGCTGAATGCCAAATGACATTTGACATTAAAGTGTTACCATTTTTGTTATTGTTTTACCATTTTATTACCAGAGTGTTGGTGATTTGTATTAGGCAATGATTTTTTTTTTTTATTACAACAGTGCCCCCTACTGTTGAAAGTGCATTAAACTTGGCAGTCAAGCATTAAAGAATCACTGCAGGTTGAATTGATTTGATCACACCCACGTTTGGACGTTTGTTCAACAATCATAAAAAACATTACAGAATATCTCAAATCAAACATATGAAGTGTCTGGGTCATCTGACCATGATATGTCGTAATGGTCTATATCAGTCTCTTCAGCATCATCCATAGAATCATCTTCTAGGCCTCATGGTTGCTGAAATATGAACATCACTATTTAAAAAAATACAAGAATAAGATGATATCAGTAAAATACTGATGATGTAATTTTACAGTTAAACATTTGCAGTGTTTGTGTGTCTGTGTGTGTATGAGCGTGTGTGTGTTTGTGTGTGCCTGTGTGTGTGTGTGTGTGTGTGTGTGTGTGTGTGTGTGTGTGTGTGTGTGTGTGTGTGTGTGTGTGTGTGTGTGTGTGTAAAAATGCATATATTTTTCTGTGGACATTGTTTACAGGTTTTTCCAAATTTATTTTGATTGTTGTTAGAACTCAGCTCTTAGGCTGGAACAAAAACTAGAGACACGCTGATGCACTAATTAGTAAGTAACTCAATTATAGTAAAATTATTTAAACACAAAAAGGAGATGGGTGGAATCAGTAAAGTCAGTAGTATTCACATTTTTACTCAGTGACTCCCTGGCGACTGAGTGACTGTGTATATGTGTATGCTGTGTGCTGACTGACCTTCTGGTTTATATGCATGGCCCACACTAGGTCCAGATGTATCGCATGCTGCTGATTAAGCTCCTGTTGGTCTAAGCACAGCAGCAGCAGGGTGAACCAAGCAGAGGGACCATCATCATTTAAGAGCTTGAAGGGAAAGCTGGAAGAGGAAAGTGGAAGACCAGCAAGCTGAGACACAAAAAACCCAATAATAGAAAAAGAAGGGCTCTTGGCTCTCTCTTGGCATCTGTTGCTCTAGACGAGCCCCAGATGCCAAGTATTGCACACAGCGCACAAATTGACCAACTGTGACTTTGTGTTGACATTTGCCTGTGTAAGCAGTGGTTTCTTTTTGGGCAGACTTACTACATACCTGTGATACATTTTCTCATGAGGCTGACAGAATTCAGGTGTTCACTATGGTCTGCACAACACCAGCAACTGACATCACAGAATATAGAATAAAACTGTTCTGTTTTGTTCTCCATTTTAACTTCACCCTTCACCAATTCACACAGTCAATGTGTGAACTGGGGACGCCTCCTGACATATACCACAGACAGAGGTAAACTTACCAGTATTACTTTCTGAGTAATGGTAGCGCTATGGCCAAAACAAATGAATTGAAGGATCCAGAAACAAATCTAAAAGCTTAGCTCGGATACCTACTTCCACAACTTCCTGGCCATAGGATAAAGCAGAAGCTGAAGTAGTTTGAAATGATGACTCCACATGTCCTTTTCCCATGCACATGCCCATCAGCTTGTGTGGCAGGTTATTCAGCTTTCTAGTGCCCTTTTACTTTACAATAATGACATACCCTGGAGTCACACCTGTCCCCATTACAGCTCCTCTGACCTAGTCCAGCCATCTGACCAGCTCCCCAGATGTACCTTAACATCAGCATCACAGGCACAATAACGCATACTCATCTGCAAGTGCAGCAGGTTTGACATTAATGTAGGTGGCAACATTATTCAGCAGATAATATTGAACCAACTCTAAAACCATAAAAAGAGACGCACACTAAACAGTTAGTCACTGAAAGTGCAAACTTTCTTAGCACAATATTTCTTCTATATCGGTGGAAATCAAGTCAAGGCCCATTCTCACAGTGGCTTTGGGATGTTTTTTTAATTGGAAAAGATGAGGGATGAACTGAAGGGCAGCACTGAGACATTCTCTGGAAAATGGCAGCTCTTTATAACTAATTCAACTCACTGAAGGTCTTACTGTCAGAGTAAACACCTTTGCGCGCTCTTTTTTATTATATACATGGAACAGGGGATCATAGACACCCCCCCACTACACTGACAGAGGTTAACCACTAGAGGGAGGCACAACAAAATACATGGCAAATTATTTCTAGAACGGATATCTGACTCATTTATTCAAAGCATAGAAGAGAAAATTCCGGCACGAATGTGTTTCTTAGGGGGCAAACGATCCCCAAGTCACTGATTCGATACAGATAGCGCAGGTAAAACTAAGTGAGCTGGGCGACCCCCATGATGTTATAGACAAAGGGAATCTTTAGCGGACCAGGCTCTTAACCTCAGGTGGTACATCAGAGCATCTCCAACACTGCAGCTCTGTGGGATGTTCCCAGTCTGCAGTGGTCAGTACCTACCAAAAGTGGTCCAAGGAAGGAAAACCACTGGACCACAGACAGGTTGATGGCTGATTGATGGTCATGAGGCGTTAAGCTGGTTCTGATAGAAAACTGTCAGAACACACAGCACATCACAGTTTGTTGTGTATGGAGCTGTGTAGCCTCAGACTGGTCAGAGTGTCCATGCTGACCCCTGACCACCACCAAAAGCTCTTACAATGGACCTATGAGCATCAGAACTGGACCATGGAGCAATGGTCCATGGTCCATGCAGCTCACCTTCAGAGGTCCAGGCCTTGGTGGGCCAGGGCTGCTGGCATATAGCCATTGTTAAACATGAACATTTGAAGCTGTTTAATTATGATTTTTTTAAATATATATTTTCAGTAAGTTGTTCAGTGATATCAGCCTGACATTGATACACAATCCAATAAGAGCCTAATGAACTATTGATATTCTAAATAACTGGTGACAAAACTCATTTTTGTTCTCCTCATAGACTATGAACCATTGAATTCATTCATGTAAATGTCAGTGTAAATGTGTTTTCTGTATCCAGAAAAACTGCAGCTCCTGTTTCATTTGTTTACAGGTTGGTATTACCTGGTCCAATATGGCGGTGACATTGACGTCTTTGTATACATATATACATAGACTATGTCTATGTATCTACTATGTCTTTGCCAGGGACTGTGGGTATTGAACGTGACCAATCACAGGAGCAGAGACATCAGCCCTTCCTCCAAAGTTTCAAAACCAGTGAGTATGTGTTGAGCTGTACAACTGCAGTGGTGTATCCTTCCAAGGATGGTGTTCCACCAGTGGATACTGCTCTGTGTGCTTGTGTCACATGCATGCACATGGTTTTTATGTGTGCAACTTTTGAGTCTAATTAAATGCTATATTTTTGTTAAGAATGTTGGTTCAGAGTTTGAAAATAGCACACGTTTAATGTTCCTTCATATCCTAAACCACATACCAAACCCCATAAAGGCTTCACCTCTTTCACTAGACCCTATCTGAGACAAACTCTGTGGTTCTCTCTGTCCACAGCCTCCAAGAAAATCAACTCTTATTTGTATGTTTACTGTCCAGTGCTGCAGTTTAAACAAACTTACCTGAAGCTAAAAACCTGAACTTCATACACAAACACTCAAGAGTCTGTGTTTATGCGTAAACTGGAGTGGACCACAGAGAATCCATTCATGCATCCTACAGTGTGCACTCACACATGCTGTGGGTGCACACACCCACTTAGCCTTGTAAAAGACTAAAACCAGTGTGTGATAGGTGTGAGGTCAGGCACAGCAAATGGTGGAGTGTTTTCCTCTCAGGAGCTGGCTCACAGGAAAGGGGTAGTGGTTTTGGGGAGCCGTGCCTCACTGAGACACAGTGCTGTGTTCTCTGGACAGAGGGGGAGGAGGAGGATGAGCGGCACAGCCACATTACCCCAGATGAATCATTCAGAGCAGGGAGTCCATACTCTTGGTGATAGTTTTTGACCTGATGTTCTGTCTGGAGTGAATTCATCCTTTGGAGAAGCTGTGGATACTGAGAGGCAACATGATTGACTATGGTAAGTAGAAATTCCACTACAAATGCTTAATGGTTTTTAACAGGGATGTTTAATAATGCAAGTCCACAGTTCAGTCCATCAGAACCATATGTTCTTACTGAAATCCACCATGACATGTATGACTACAATGATTATATGACAGGACAGAGAAAAAAATGCTTCTGCAATGTGTTTGAATGTGTAAGTGTGTCTATTAATGAATACTCATATTACACATAATATTGTGTACGTCCATTCTGAGGCAAACATGGAGTGCAAATAGCCCAGTAAGTCTAGCACAGGATGGGCATAGGTTCACCTCCTCTCTTCCTTCAGCTTATGGTCAGTCACAGCTCACAGTTGTCATTTCACACTGACACAACATGGGCCGGTCCAGAGGTACTTCTCTTCAGGGTGTGAAATCATTTGCATAAGACCAGCCCTGTCCCCCTTCAGAGCCAAGTGTAAAAATACTTAATTGTAAGTCATTTACATTGTCCTGCTACGGGTCCTGCTCCCTGTCACAGACCGGAGAAAAATCCCCAGAGAAAACTGCACACAACACACACGTTGTTCAGCTGTGCAGCAGCCCCACCCTCTGCTTTCTCTTAACCAGGTTCTATTAGGCGGGTGTTCCTTCCTTACTAATGCTGCAGGCAAAAAGTATGGTTTTGCTTAGATTTATACACACAGACATGCATGCACACACACACAAACACATTCATATGCAAACATGGAGCCATAATGTTTATTCAGCTAATATCCTAAATACACATTTCAATGTAACACATGTTACACTCCTCTCACCCCCCAACTTTTCCTCCTCCTCCTTGTCTTCATACAGTGTTACTGTTGTGTGCCATTACATCAATAGAGCAGTGTGTGTCAGGGGAAAGTTGGACTCATTCTGTACTCCTGCTGACATCACAGGAGGCAGTCTTAGGGCTCTGAAGCAAGTGCCTTTCATGAATCTAGGCTTTAAATACACCCATGAAATAACACATTCTACTCTTATTATGGGTTGAATGGTGGATAATATTAATGGACTTTCCTCAAATTGGTTGGCTGCTCAAATATGGAAATAACATTTGTGTTAGATTTTTTATTTATTTATTTATTTTTTTTTTTCAAATTCAAGAATTAGAACTGAGAGCAGACAAGATATCTATAGTGCAGTAGGTCTGACTGGGCCTCAGCTAATTGCACATTTGCATTTATATTCACATATTCTCATATGTCTGAATGATTGGTTTAGAGACAGTAGCTAAGATTGATTTCCATCCTACTGTAAATGTTCCCACTGTGCTGGCACACATCCAGCTGGAGAGCAAATCAGTCTATGAAAGGAGAGGAGAGAGAGGGAGGTGAGGACTCTAGGGCTTAAAGGCCTCCAGCATAGAGATCCATGTCTCTGTTTCCTGTCTATCTGGCCAACACAACAGCAGACTAATGTTTCATAATCACTAACACACTTCCAGGATCAAAGCGCGTGATTCACCAGAAAGGCAAGTCTTTCTACCCTGCTCACTCCCTTGAACCTGGGGGTTGTAACTTACTGATATATTCATTTGGTCATTCAGTCTGTTTACCCATATACGCATCACCCATCCTGAGGTGTACCCAGGCCAGATGTGATAAATAATCTCTCCAGCGCATTCTGAGTCTACCTCAGAGTCTCCTACCAGTTGGACTCGCCCAGAAAACCTCCATTGCAAGGCACCCAGGAAGCATCCTTCCAACAGAGGCTTTAGTCTTAGCTCCCTCTGGATATTTGAGCTCCTTACCCTATCTTGTTTTCCGGCTCAGCTCCCTTTTCACCGCAAAGATTTGGCACAAAGCCTGCATTGCTTCTAATGCTACACCAATCTGCCTGTCAATCTTGTGCTCATAATCAACCCCATTCATGAACAAGACTCCAGGATACTTTAACTCCTCGAGACAGCAACTCCTAAAGCAAGCAATCAACCATTCTTGGAGGTACTGACTGTTTGACCTTTGGCTTATGTGTTATACTGGTAACTGACCACCACCGACTGATAAAACATGTGCTGCATTTCACATCTAAGACTTCTAAGGACCTGAGCCCCCTGAGGATAAAGAACATCCATGTTCAGGGATGACTGGGATTAACAGACATCATAGAATGATGCAGAACAATATTAACCTAGAGTCAGACCTTTTATCTCTCCTACCTCCCCTGAATCCCAGGCTCCCCATGCATTTGAATCATTAAAGAGGTAAACTATGATTGATTGGGGCCCAACATACAATTTCCAAGTCGGGCCAAAAATTTGTGAGGGCATCATACAGTCTGGAACAAAATACTACATCTGACTGATCCCTGTCTGTCCAATAGCTCAGTCTTTGTTAAGAGGCCTATTATATCTACAATAATCATGAAAACCAAACCTCCAGCAAACACAAAGGTTTCTCTATATAATCAGTATTCAGTCAATGTGAAATGTTTCCAAGAGAAAAGCCATCTAAGCATCAGCATCACACAGACCTTCTGACTATGAGCTGGCTGGGAGAGATGATGGCAAGATAATGATATCAGATCAAGGGCCTTATGGGTTTCAGCTCAAGAGTCTCTGCACATTGTTTATGAAGAGTTCATTATGAATGTGAAAGGCCATCTACACTAGGTAGCATGTATAATGCATCTAGGTGTCTTCTATAGTGCTCTCTGCAGTGTGAAGCAATAATGTGTATAGACCAACATTCACTCCAGCCCATTAATGGGACCATGGCTAACACCATTATCTGTTTTCACATAGTATAGATTAGGGGTTTTCAAAGTGTGGGGAAGTGAGCCTCCCCCTCAGACAACATAAGACCAGCTGAGCCTGCCCTCCCCTCTTGTTGCTACGCTGTATTTCATATTGCAAACAAACATCAACATGCAAACAACTTTTTACACATTTCATTTTAAACATAATTAAAAACCATATGGTTAACATTTAACATTTTTATCATTATTATCATTTTACACAAGTCTAATAACAGAACACATCAAAGTAAAGCCATTTTTGCACTGCTCAAAAAACCTACAAAGACATTGGTCATTTGCCTGCAATTGAAAAGGCTGCAATCGGCCTTGGTTACACCTTGGTCAATTGATTCTGCAGTAGAACACACTAATTCTTGCCCTATTTTGTTTTCAGACCACCAAAAACATTAACTACACCTCTCATGCTGCTATGAAACAGAAACAGAAACACTGACTACACTGTGACACTGCGCTCGCCTGCAAGAGTGAGCTGGAGCCCCAAATAAGCTTTAAATACCATCACCGATCGAAACGTCTCACATGGAGGTTTTGACGCTAGACAGTAGAACAGTCTGCCTAGCAGGCAATAGCTCACTCTTTCTCCCCTGTACTACATGTAATAACATCCCTGCAGTTGTGTGTGTGTGTATCCTCAGTCCAAACAGAAAGGTAAGCTCATCTGGCAGCATACAAGGTGTTAAGCAAGGGTTTAAATCTGCTCATATCTGTGAAAAAAGGTATAAATCAGACACCAAACAAAATCATTGTCTCAACATTGTGTATTCCATTTGTGCTCTGGTTTTGTCTCCATATTATGTGTATGGAAGGACTGAGCAAATCAGCACACAATATTAGACGAAATGCAAATAAATCCTTGCTTCATTATGAAACTGTGGACAAATTGTGGTGATGAATGGGAACCACTGTGGTGAATTTACCAGGTAGTAAGGACGAAGCTTCTCTGCAGAGCCTTGTGCATCATTGACCTCTAAATGACCTCTAAATGATGTGCAACACACAATATGCCACCAAGTGTCTGTGTCGGTTCTCAGTCATCCAGGTCATGGTAGTCTTAAGCGCTGACTTTTGAACTACTTTTAAGATTTTGGAAGACACTTCACCTCTCATCCAAAAGGCTTCTTCAGAACATTGAAAGACCAGTTGCCTTCGACTCAGAAATTAAGAAGTAATCACTATGAAGTAAAGCATTCTCCGACTGAGCCTATATTGTATGTTCCTCTCTATCCAAACATCTGATGGTGAGGAGAAGTTTATTGTAGTGACAGAATAAAGACAGAGAGACATGGAAGGTATTTAGAGCATTGGAGGCTTTGGAGATGATTTTTCATCATTACTGCTCAAAAGAATGAGCAGAACTCAGATCAGATAAAGAGAGAAACTTCAAATCAGCTCTAGAACACAAACATGAAAAAACAGAAAAGACTTAATAAGAGTGTAGTGGTTAAACGTTAGCCTATTTTTTCTAGGTTATTTTTTCTCAAGCTGCAGCCCCCCCTAGGGGTGGTTTACCTCAAACTTTTGGTATATATTATGTTTCCCGTAAAATATGAATTGAACTCTCCATAGAGTCTCCATTACCTCATCAGTTGCTGCTCTTGTGTCCATGTTCTATGTTCTTTAGTGATTTCAGACTTAGCAGGCCATTGCATTTGTATGTGTGTGTGCACTGTGTCTCTGATTAAATTGCAGTCATGAGGACTGAGAAAAACATTGTCATTTTTTTTTTTCAAAGCAGGAAAAGAAAAGCGCTTTTATCTCCGTTAGCCTCCACAATTGCCTCAGCAAATTCTCAGAACACTTACACACATGGATGCAGTCAGACTGTCCTAACTGAATTTTCTAATTGCCCTCCAGAGCGTCCCTCTCCATTAGGCTTCGGGCCGGCTGGGAGGAGTGTGTTGGTTCCTGAGATTCAGGCACACACATATACACACACACTGACAACCATGCCTCAAAGATACTCCCACCAGAGGAGGAAAGCCAGCACAGCGGCCGCTCGGAGGATGGAGAGAAGGCACAGGGACCAGGGGAAAAGCAGCATAAACAACTCGACCAGCAGCCACAACCACCGCTCCAAGAAGCTGGCAATGCTCTCCAGGTACAGACAAAGGCTTACAACTAGAGCTGTACAGAAAGCTCAGCACACATAAAGTTAAGTTTCTAATCATTTCATTGGCATGTGCCGTCCGTACAGGCTGTTTATTTATAATACATGTTGAATTTTGCTTGATGATGACCAGAGACAATAGTATGTATGTTTTTTATTCCTTTTCTTTACTCTTATATGTTAGGTTCTTGTAGGATTACCATTTATGTGATTTAATACCTGAAACTGACTTTCTGACTTTCACTGTCTCTGTCCAGGTCCCTGATCCTGTGTCACTCTAAGACTAATGATGACTGTTCAGAAGAGAGGCATGCTGGGGATGTATCAGATGGAACATGGGGTGCAACCTGGAGGACAGACGTGACTGTTGGGGATCAAACAGGGAGCAGAGACACAGAGAATGGAGATGATAGGACAACCCAGCAATCAGCGCAGGAGAAAAGAGGAGGCAGCAAACGAGATTATCAGCAGCATCAGCCCACCATTCTCAGGGAGAGTAAGAGGAGTATAAGGAGATCCTTCAGCATCAAGGTAAGACTGCAGCTGACACTAGAATTGTCACTTTCACTTGAAACTAATCTGATCATAGTTTAGACCAGTTCTTTTATCTGTAATCTACGTAACCGCAAACAGCAAATCTGTTCATTCCCTCAGATCTGCTGGTAGCATGGCTCGATATATTACAGTGGTGGTTGGTCAGTCCAGTACTTTGGTCCACACTGAAACGTCTCAAAAGCTGGTTGACAGTTTGCACAGACATGGGAGGTTCCCTGTGGCTGATTCCTTCTGACTTTGGTGATATGCTAACCTTTCCTCTAGACCCCTCAGTCGATTAAAATTTTTTCACATTGATGTTTGTTGTCCTTCATGATCTTCTTTATAATCAATATAAAATACTTGAGGAGGGAGGTTAGCTTGCTTTAAGTATTTCGTTTGTTTTTACCCATAATCATAAATTTTACTCTTGCAAAGTTAACGTTGCCAACAACACAGTCAAAACAAAAACAAAACAAAAAAAGAATGAGGTTGATGCTGAGGTTGATCTACAGCATCTACAGCAAGAACATTAGTTTTTTTCATTCCCTCACAATTTACAAGTAGACAAGATAGCATGCTAGCTTATCTGTGACAGTTACAAGATCTTGTCATTTGTAGAGATCTGCTTAAGCTAGTGTTGTACTTTCTGCATCCTTGAGCATGTGAGGGTCCACCAAGGTCCATATGATTATAAGGTGTGTATGAGGATTGAGACATATCTGTGTGACACATCCAAGCAGACAAGAGAGACATTTAATGAGAACAACTGTACATCCATGGTGTCTGCATCTGGGATGTAGACACATATAACTGAGGTATCACATACATTCATACAGAATTTTTCTCACTTACACATTGGGGGCACTTGAGGGTTGAGTCCAGGGACACAGTGACATGGCTGAAATCAAACCACCAACCTCCTGATTAGTGGACAACCCGCTCAACCTCGCCTCACTGCTCCAGAATCGAATGTTTCCAGAATTTACATTTAAGTTCCCACAGGGTCATATAGCATAGCAATCTTGAGAACTAGTTCTGACAGACCATAAACAGCCCCTGACTCGTGTCATTTGATAATGATGCCATTAAAATAACTGATTCAAGAGAGTCTTGGGAAATGAAGTAAAAATGAGTATGTAACTACCACTTATGGCCAAAGGCGCCGCTGCAGCAAAAATGACATACTCTGGAATATAAATAACAGCCAAGTTATTTCATGATGAAAACAGTATCATGATGATTCACAGTTCTTAGTCACTGAACTATTAAAACTGTTTCCTGCATTACACTTTCAATAACCTCACAGTGAATTTACTTACTCTGAAACTGAAACTAAAAATTTTAAAAAGAGTTTATTGTGAACCATCAGCATTAAAACCTCTTTTGTATTTTCAGTATCAGCCACAACATTAAACCAAGTAGCTGTTTTAATGTTGATTGTGCATATTCAGTATTTGTGCATATTTCAGTGTTTCACTGAAATCAGTATTTGTTGTATATCCAAATTAACGTGGCATTGTGCTGACTCTGTGTTATGTACTCTGTGTTATGGGGAGTGCTTCTTGTCTAAATGTAATGATAATCACATGCCCTGTGTTGGTGTGTTGGTGGATCGAGAGCTGTGACTGGCCTGACTGTTAAACATTCAGACAAAGACAGGGTTTGTTGTGCTTTCCTGAACTTCACAGTTCGGCCTCACGCAATTTACCCCAGTGTCAATTAGGGTTAGACTGTTTGTCATTTATCAGGCCTGTTATATAAACCAAGTTACTGTACAGTAGTTTGAAGTCATTGTCTGTGCTTGTGGTCACTGGTTAGACTGGTACTGTACAGGGGTTTTCTGATTTTCTGCATCTGATCAAAATATTGAACATTAATCCTGAAATTCAAATCAGGACTAACAGGTATCATCAGTTATCATTCCATTAATTAGGTTTAATGTAAATTTCTAAGATTTTATGAAAATTAAAATATTAACCTTTAACCTGATTCAGACCTTACACTCATATCCTTCATACTGCAACAAACCCTTTTCTATTGGTGACGTTGATTCACCAATGTAGCATTGCACTTCTAAAACATTGTCCTCAACAGATAGCTTTAAATTTTTAGTGATGTATCAAAACTAATGCAACAGAACCAGAATATCTGTGGTTATGTCTGAAACCACTCACTCATTGATTCCTTCCTAGGGATTTCTACACAGAGAACCTAACAATGAGTTTATCAGTGATGCTGAAAAACACTACTTGGACAGTTTTCCTGTCTCTCACCAAAGGACAATGCATAATGGTTTTTGCTTGGTCAGTAATCTTCATTTGCACACTACTTTTCATGATGGGATACTTGTGGAAGTTCACAGCAAGGGTCAACCCACCATGACATTACCCATTAAATTGTGAACTTTGTGCAGGGTGTGAGGTCCTGACCTGCTCTGCACTCTATCTTGATTGTGAGGGAGGTTGTTATGTGTGATACAGTCTGTCAATCACATGGTAGCCACACCCCAGTCCATACCCTGCTTTATGGTCTAAATATGACCATCATTTGAAGAAATGAACATCACATCATTCATTAGGAAAACATTTACTGAGGTAACAAATCAAGTGAGAAGTAGGACCATTTTCACATACAATTCAATACAATCTGACTTCTTTTTACAACCAGTAGAGTTGCCCCTTGATGGTCATTAGCTAGAATACAGGTTCAAGGCTCTTCAGCATTGGCTTCACTTGTCAGCCCCAGTGTCTACATCCATTTCTATGTGTATTTTATGAGTGTATGATTCATCATTTTTCCACTATAATTCTCACCATACATTCAGACAGCAATACAAAATGGCAAACTCTCTATATAGTAGACTATAGGGGGAGCAGTGAGTGATTTAGGGCACAGGCATTAATGTAAAATTCAAACTCACATTTTTCTAATCCACACAACCATCACCATCAACCATCTGTAAGACATCTGCTTTCACCTGTTACATCTTACTTGTAGTGAAGAAACATTTATTCTGAAGTTGACAGTGATCATGCCAAAGGATAATTATGCAGCTAAAGAGCGTATTGATATTGATATTGTCTCTTGGCATTTGGCCATGTTCAAAGTGCGATTATTCATTCTTGATAAATATGATTATCAAAAGATAATGCACTACAAAGGGACACAAACCTGGGACACATGCTGAACAGATGCAAAGCAACACTATACTTCACACATCAGCCGTTTGTACATACAGTAGATTGTAAAGTACTTTGCATTATAGACATAGAATATGGATGGATTAAAAAACAAAATATTTGTGTGTTTACTTCAATTATTTGTCTGTATGTTGTGGCCCTGAGAAGCTGTGGATTGTGTACTGATGCTGTTCTGGTAAGAATAAGAAATTAACATTAGCATCTCTGTGACAGCAAATGCTAATATTAGCATGCTAACATGCTGACAGTGACACTCATTGTTAACATGCAGATGTTTAACATGTAATTTTACCATGATCACTCAGATTAGTATGGTAGAATACTGTCCATCCATCCATCCATCCATCCATCCATCCATCCATCCATCCATCCATCCATCCATCCATCCATCTAAAACAAATGTATGGAATAAATTTCAGTCCATTCAGTAGTTGAGCCATTTCAGTCTGGACCAAAGACACGGACCAACCAACAACATGATCCCTACAGTGGCATATATGTACCTTAATGTGTTATTGTCTTATGCCTAAAAAGTAACAATATTACATACTAAGAATTATGTGGTTAGTCAGAAGTTAAATCTTTCTATAACACTATAAATATATTAACCATCGACAACACAGTGCATTTCAATGATCGTAAACCCTCTACAGCTGGATGTTACCATGTACCACCTAATGGACTAAAGCCCGGACTGATAAACAGCCTTCACTGAGGGTGAACTCAACGGTAATTTAATGGAGCAGCATTTTCCTCCGGGGATTATTTGTGCCAGGTTGAACATAAAAACATGAATCAGTCCAGATTCATTCACCTACTAGACAAAAACACAATCATAGCCAAACCTTCATGGCTTTTATATTGAGAGTCAAGAGTCAAGTCAACACCTTGAACTGGTTATTGTTCATCAAACCACTCCTGAAGCATTTGTTATGTCCATAGTGCATCCAGGTGCCATGGGTCATCACAACATCCCACAGAGCTGCAGTGTTGGCGATGCTTTGACCCAGTCATCACAGTTTGGTCAAAGTCAAAGTTGCTCACATCCTCACACTTGACCATTTTTCCTGCTTCAACACACCAACTAAATGTTCAGCTGCTGCCTCATATATCCAACACTGATAGGTAACCATGGTAACCAGGTTCTCAGGGTTACTCACCTCACCTGTCAGTGTCATAATGACTGATCGGTGTATGGTTGCTCATGCTTCATTACACAGCCAAGTAATGAAGTTCCATCATGACAGAATTGACTGATTGGATCAAGGATGTGTTATTTAAAACAACATAAAACAGAATGTTTCTTAGATGTGCGAATTCAGTAACTGTGGGAAACTGTGGACCCAGGATACAGACTCACAAAGAAATAGTCACTCTCTTCTCTGAATAAATAAATTCTTATTGGGACAGTTTACGATAAGTTTATCTCGAAGTTTACACTGAAGCACTACAATCTTCATGGCTGGATAATTAAGTTAACAATGACCCTTATTTATTTCAAAAGCAACAGATATTTGGTAATTTCATATTTACAGTTACTGACATCGAGGAAAACACTCTTCTCTTTAACTTTGAAGTTCCCTTATATTTGTTCCCCCTGTGTTTGTCTGTGTATGTGTGTTAATGCGTGTGATGTCATAGGAGAGTAGTATCTGGAGGATGTGTGTAGCCACAGGGACTGCTGAAGAGGTGCATGGACCTCCTATGGCTGATAACAGTGTCCAGACAGAGGACAAAGACACTAATGAGGAGCCAGGGAGGAATGGAGGGAACCAACACAGGTGATGAAAGAAACAAACAACTCTACGTGCTTTATTTCTAAAACTAGTTTACTGAGTTAGATATACAAATACACTTGGCTTATCAAGTGATAACTGAGAGAACGTAACAGCAAAAGAGAAACATCCAATCATCACTAAGAGAGAAATAATGATTCATTTTACATATTGTGGGTAAACAAAATCTGATGTCTGATATAAACATGCAGTTTGTATCTGTATATATTACTGTGTGTGGATCAGACAAAAGCATGTTAAAGCATGTTGCAGCCATAAAAACAGAGGAAATTGTGTCATCAAAATGGACAGAGTGCATGTAAAAGGTATGGAGGTCTGACTCAGATTGTGATTGTAGTATGAATGACCTTTGTACAGATTTGTGGCACAGTTAAGGATAAAACTTCACCCAGCAACATGGAAGGTAACTTAACATTGCATCTTCCTGCTGTTATAAGCCCTTGTTCTATAAATGGAAAATAAGTCCTTACAGCAGCATCACTTTAGGAGGCTAAAGAACAAGATGAGAGTTGTGTGTTTGACAGGGTTATGTGAGTTAGCACTGGTGCTATCACAAGGCTCATCTGGAACTGATTACCAAGTATTCCAGCTGGTACGTGTGCTTGCATGTATTTGATTTACTGATGCAGCACCTTAACATATGATACCATGTTGCTTTACAGATAAAGTTCAGTTAGATTAAACTTTTTTGTTGAATGACCGTGTTCCCTTTGTGGTCATTTTGTATGCCTTTGTAGTTTGATTTACTCTCAGTCACTTCAAACAGAGGCACTGGCCCATAGGCCCCTTGATTCTGTGGAGCCCTGGGCCTCTGCCTATTAAGGAATTCCGTGGATGAAAAACAATATATATGTATTTCTACTAAGTGTCCTTGGGCAAGATACTGAAGCCCAAATTGCCCCAATGGCTGTCCCATCAGTGTATGACTGTGTGTATCAGTGTGTGCATTGGCATAGTGTATGAATATGTGTGTGAATGTGGGAGTTATTGGAAAACACATAACCATAAAAAAAATGTCTGTCCATGAGGTCTAATGAATGTGTTGCATCTTATTTGCTTATATAGAAATTTTTAAACACATTTTATATTGTATATACTTGCTTACAACCTTCATCCATGTTTCATGCTTACATTTCATTAATGCCGCTGCTGACATATTGCTGTGCATTATTGCCAACAGCTGACAATCAGTGGAATAACCTGAAACTGGTGGTAGCTGGGGTGTTGCTTTGTATCTGTAGATCTTAATATTTGTAATACACTATCATAGCTCCATACTGCTAGTAGTTGTGAAATACTCCATGGGCTACCTTTCTGTTATCTGTCAACTCAGTGAAAAGAACAATGAGTTTTTGTTTCCCACCAACATTCAGACTAAAACAAAATATATTTGACTTACTGTATATTTGTGCTCGCAGACTTTTGGAACTTGGTTGTCATCTGTGTGTGTGTTTTTTCTTCAGAGGCTGCAGCTTCCGCAGCCCAGACAAGCTGGCACCCTTTAACGGACAGTTTCTAAATGGCAGCGCTTGGATAGAAAGCGGGGGGGTGAGGAGTGTTCACATGAAAGCCTACAGTAAGGTAATAGCAGCTGACATATGAAATTGACTCTGGTGTTACATTTGGTCATCTTTTTAATAAGGTAGCTAAGTTAGCCAAGGGGATTAATAATAATAAATTCATTATGACAGTTCATCAGTTATTTTCTGTATATACAGCTTTACCCTGCTGATCTAAATTGATGCACACTGTGATGTGAGTAGATTACCTCATCTTTAATTTTGAGGAATGGGAAGAAAAAAAATCTTATTTGACATAATTACAGTCATCTAGAAAGAAGTAATAAAGGCATAAATAAGTTTCAGTATCCCAAATACTCATCTGTGTGATGCACTCATTCCTAAATTATCAAATCCCAGATTATCAGACACAACTAGACAATGTCCCCTGTCAGTGGGTTGCCAGTGCTGGTAAAGCAGAGGTAATCCCCCTTTCTGCACTAACTGTTTTGGTGTGGGCATGTCATTTTCTCATGCTTCAGTCTCTCATTCCCAGTCTTCCCACACAGATTGAGACACAAGGCTCTACAGTGTCCGGTCAGAAGGGGTAACAAATGTAAAAGAATTTCAAGAATTTGTATTTGGTCAACAAAAAAGATGTGAGAACAAAACAGTTCAGTCACATTTATATTATCTGTAGGGCTCATTGGATTTCAGAAATAAAATGGAGTATAAAAAAGAATATTCCAGACAGAGACAGGCGAGGAATTTGACACATTCTGACATCACTGACAAAGCTGGAACAGTAGTTTGGGAATCTCTCCAGCAAGTCATGGAAAGTCAGGGAGACTTATGTAAGTTCCTTTTATTCTGTCCTTATTAAAATCTTACAAAAATGAAAAACGTAAGAAAACATATTTAGGGAAAGGGAGTACTCCCATTACACTAGGAAGAATGAATAACATGCTGTATGTATGGACATGTCATTTTGAAGCAAAGCCTCATGGTGTGTTTGCATAGCTCCTGAGCAGCCACGTGGGTTTTCCATTAGAGTTCAGGTTTTAGTACTTTAGTTGCTGTGGGATCTTTCCAGCTGGGCACTGTAAAACCTTATCATCTCGCCAAGTCCTGTTGGGCCAGTGCTAAGAGGCTGTGGAAACCTAAGCGGCAGGATGAAGGAATAAAAGAATGTCTAACATGTGACGTCTGGGCTCTGCTGATCCTGTTTTCTACACTGTCTCTGTCAATTTTTTTCATAAAGACTCCCTTCAGGAATGAAACCCCTCTTCATGTGGCTTCAGAGACAATTTTACAACGAAAGAAAATTTCCATTAATACAGAAAGTTAGATGTCCGTGTCATTTGTAATTATAACGCAGGTCTAGGTGCAATATAAACACCTACACAGTGTAGGTTTTCTGATGTTTAAATGCTTGTGTTAATTCACTACTGTAACTCTGATTAGGATCAGACCATATTTTAATATACATTTATACATAAATAGAGGTAATTCCAGATGGTTCACTTACTTTTTCTTACCGCTGTAGTTCTCACCTTGTTTTACCTGATTACTTAACCAGCATCCTGACATTTAGAAACAGGATTAGAGTAGACAGTTAGTAGCAGATGTAGTACTAATAAAGAGAACTAATAAATGACGTAAGACTTGAACTTTAAAGAAGTGAACTTTAAAGGCACCACCCCACCCATCAGCTGCTGGTGTGGACAGCTAGCGTGAGTGACTCATGTTGGGCCACAACTGAAATGTTCCTCTTCACTGGTGTGATGTGTGTTGTAGGACGTTTCCCCATGTGAAGACACTCTTCATTCACTGACTACAAGCCCACAGCACCCAGTCCTCATTTTCCCATCTGATGCACTGTCATTGCCTGGATACACAGATGAAGAACTTATAGCCAACAACAACCACCTCAAGGTAAACAAATCTCTCAAACATAAATTTGTTTCCATAATCATACTGCAGTTTTTGGGGTCACTGAGGAATATTTCTGTCATTTTAACCTGCTGTAAATGTGTTTCCACGTGTGTGTTTGTGTGTGTAGTTACCCATCCCAGAGGTGAATGAGGAGAAATGCTGGGAAACTGAGCAGAGCCCACCAGGACAGACAGCCAGTAATAGGACGCGGTCCAATTCAACCTGTATGTACAGTTACTACAGTTACAGTTCTTATACCACAGCTGTTTTTTACTTTACATGCAATGAGTCAAATCTCGATAGAAAACTACACAAAAGGGATCAGACTGTTAGGATTTATTTATCAACAAAAGCTGGTAAAGCTCAGCAGGTTTATTATAGCAACTAGTAGGTTATGCTGAGAGGGGGTGAATCATTTGTGTTCAGGTATCTATCAGAGTGGTAGTGGGGGATCTGGAGAGACGTCCATTAAGCTGCTGGTGGTGAGGCACCGGGCGAATACTGAAGCTGGAGGTTGTTGACAATACTGGAGCAAGATGAGACAGGAGCAAAACTGGGGCTCGGCAACAGAGAAGGCAGAACTGGTGGACCTGGAGTCCACCAAATGACAGGAAGGCAGAATCTTCAGTCAGGAGCCAGAGCATCACCACATGAGGTGAAATAATGAACTGGTGAAGACTGGAAAGAAGGACCAGGTTCTTGTTCTCTGCAGGCAAAACAGGGATCATCAAAAACAACAGAAAGGTGGTGCGCACAAGGTTAGGCACGATCTCCCCCTCAGTTCGTCCCTGTCTATGTGTGTGTGTGTGTGTGTGTGTGTGTGTGTGTGTGTGTGTGTGTGTGTACCTGGACCTTGCTATCTGGTTTCCTCCTCCCATCATGTGACCTGGTTCTCATCAGCTCATCAGCTCCACCTGAGGCCTTCAGTCTAAAGCTCTGATCCTTCTCTCCACTCATCACCACTTCGTTCACTTGTCCACTCAGCATTTCTGTGCCGGCTGATAATAGAAGTGAATGTAGAAGTCACAGCTGCAGGATCCACTGTCAGTAATTTAGCACTTAATGTTTAGCCAGACACAGCATGTACCCATAGATTACACGTAGCGCATTCTCATATGATTAATTATAACATACAACTCTGATTGTTGTTTTTACTCTGTAACAGATTCAGCTTTAAAGGTCCATACAGTCTGAAGGTAGATGTTAAAGGTCCATACAGTGTAAAGGTTGACCGCCATGTGGTCTTTGATTATAAAGCAGGTCTAGGGTCTATATTAATACTGTGAAAGTATCAAATTTCTCAGTCCACAGAAAAATGCTCACAGCCTGTATTTGTGATATGACAAGAAAGCAGCCACCACTCTCAGTCACGAAGTCCAGCTGACCTGGACCCACCATCCAAACTTGAAGGATTTGTTTTTTCTTAGCCTGAAATCTGCTATATAACTAGCTACTTCCTCCTCTAGGTGTCAGTACAGTATATCTGTTTCTATTTTGCTGGTCATGCTGTATAATTACATGTAAAAACATACATTTATCACACTTGGTTTCATGGGTTTTATTAATGAATATAAATGGTCAGCCTGGATCTTCTTTTTATATATTTTGGGGGGGGGGGTAATTAATTTCAAAATCATTCACTTTCTAATGTAATTGTGTATAACCAGGTGTTCAGCCTTACTGGATTGGGGATTTGGACAGCATCATCATGAAGACCCCAGAGTTGTACACTAGACATCCTCATGGGAATGGTAGCTTATATGGGAACAGAAAGTCTCTGTCCCAGCAGCTGGAATTTCCTCACACCACTACACAGGTATTGATTTGTCTGACAGTCTAAAAAGAATACAGTAAAGGCCACAGTTTATACCATGATACATGTTAATTACTGTAATTGAGAGAGTAATGTTAAAAAAGAAACGAAAATGAAAAAATTTCTTCCTAAAAACAAAACCGTGACAGCAAGGCTTACCAGAACAGACACAAACAGAGAGCAGCAGGGGTCGTCTAAATCCTGAAGGACAGTTCTTCTTACAGTGTTAGTTCAGGTAAAGCACAAAGAAGCGTCTGTGTGTACTGAAACACAATGTGCCCATGATGTCAGGGCAGCAGTTTGTTGAATGAAAACAGAAGAACACTGGTTTCAAAAAATAAGACAGTGATAGTGTTGTGTTTGAATTTTAGAAATCAAATGCTGATGGACATAAGTTGCATTATCTTCTGTTTCATCTGTAAATGTTGCTGCTGGTTAAAACTTCACATAATACCCTGCCTTATGTGTGTGTGTGTGTGTGTGTGTGTGTGTATGTGTTTGTGTTACTTTCTGCTCCTCTCCAGTCTGCGCATCATCCCTCCCGCTCTCTCAGCTCTGCCCAGCTGGTCCACTCCTTAAGCAGCGTGCCAGCCTTCATAATCTGTAACATAGTGCTGATGAAGGGCCATGGCAAGGTAGGACTCATACAATACCACAACCATCACCAGCAAAACTGCTTTATTATTTACATTCACTCCATTGTGAAAAACAATTACCAGAGGTTTGCTCTCAGCAGATTATACTAACTGTAATTTACCTACACTGCTTAACTGTTAACCTCTTCACTACTAAGAGATGTTCCTTCACACTTGTGATTCCCTGCTACAAGTGTGTAGTTTATTTCCAGACACTTTATTGACCACATGTCTGAAGGTCCTCTCAAATGCTGAAGCTCTTCTTCAGCAAATGGATTTTGCTTAGTGTCATTCTACACTTCTTCACTGTGAGTCTGAGCAAACTCCATCAGCTACTTTTAAATTATTTTTTTAGGCCTTTTTGCGCGTTATTATCTGATAGAACAGTCTAGAGAGACAGGAAATGGGGCAGGGAGAAGGGAAATAACATGAAGCAGAGTCCACCTTAACCACTTGGGTCAGGTCCCCCCCCATCAGCTACTACTCTCTAAATAAACAACTCTTTAAAATCATCTGGCTCCTCATCACTGTATCTGTAAATGTGAGCCAGTGTTTGCCAAAAATGTTGGTTTCTTTGACTCTGTTTATGATTATGATTATGATCATGATTATATTGCTGTTTAAAATGTTAATTGGATCTAATGCTGGTCCTTCCAGGGTCTGGGTTTTAGCATTGTGGGTGGGAGGGACAGCATGTATGGACCAATGGGGATCTATGTCAAGACCATTTTCCCTGGAGGGGCTGCTTCTGCTGATGGAAGATTGCAGGAAGGTGAGGACAAACACACATAAAGGTCATACACACACTATATGACAGGTGTTTTAACTTAAACAGTCTCTCTCCATAGCTGTCAGCCTGCTGTTGTCTGTTACTAATTGTGTTAACACACCTATTTCTAGTTGATGCAGCCTTTTAATTTAGCTGTGGCTCTTCTTAAATCATTCTTGAAAAATATCCTCTGGGTCATAGACATTAATGCATTTTTACATTTTTTGAAAACAGAAAAACTAAAATATTACACAATTTGAATGCAGTGTTGATAGACACTATTGTTCCTTGGAAGTGACATCCTTAATATACTTACAGGCCATCCCATACAGTCAATGAATATTTATGTTTATGCTTTACTAAAACAATATCTTACAATAGTATAATATTAGAATGTAACTATATTGAGATATCAGGTTACACATGATAATTGTTCCATATGAGTCATACATAAAAATGTCATATGATGATGATATTCACTGTGTGAGTCAATATGTCACAGAGTGAACTTTTTTGCTAATGAAGGTTGCAAACGGAGTGAAATGACCCAGATGTATCAGCCAGGATAAGAGCTGAGCCAGTTCTCTACATGATAAGGAAAGAAGCTTCAGTGCTTCCTATCTTATCTCATTTAGCATAGGAAACACTGGACCATCCTCCAAAAGGAAAGGATGGAATTGGAGCATTACCATTAATGAAAGGAAAATGTCGTCCCACAATTCCTTGTAGGAAGCAACACACCATTCATTTTTCACCACCACAGACCGCCATAGATGTAAAAACAACAGAGCTCTGGTTCTATTTTTGAGACTGGAATTAAAAATCATGGAAATCCTTATCTGATTGGATGAGCTCCAAATCCATAAATATATATCTGTCCAGATTTCTAGTTATAAACTATATCATCATAATAAAATACCGTATAGGCCTATAAATGTCAGTTCATTAAAAATGTATTACTCACATTTTGTAGAGGACTAAAAATATATTTTCTTTACTCAATTTGTCTTCTTAGGATACCATATAGTTATGTCTGAATATAATCCATTCTGCTCTCTTGCTCACTTTCTTTTTTGATTTAATCATTATTTTTAATGAATCAATTTTCTCTGCTTGTTTTCATGTTTTCATGTTTTCAACATTTTAATCCTGTTTGGTCAGAAAAGGAGTATTTATCATCCATGTGTAAAAATGTTATAAATAAATTAAAAAAACAAAAGAAGTGAAAATTCCTTTATCTGTCCCGCAGTGAGGAAACTAATGGTTGCAGCAGCACAGAGAGCAAATAGAACACAAAGCAAAATATTACATTGGGTAAAAAGGGTTAAAAGTAAGGGAAAAAATTACATAAATAATAAATAATAATTCTCCTTCACACCACATCACACCTTATGATGTTTTCAAGGAAAAGTGTTTAGGAAAGTAAATAAGGTTATGAAAACTTTTCAACCACAGCCTCAGTTTACATGTCAACAGTGAAAGCAGCTGAAGACTCATTTAAATCCAGGATTAAAGCAGACGATGTGTCTGAAGAGTGTGAAGTGTTCAATAGGGTCCAAACGTCTGAGAGACTGAGTCCTTGTCATAATGATGGAAATGCTTTTTCAACAGTCTTATCATGTCAGTTAGTATGATTTTGTATGTCTGTGCAGGTGATGAGATCCTGGAGCTGAATGGAGAGTCTCTACATGGCCTGACTCATGATGAAGCCCTGCACAAGTTTAAAGTGAGGGAACTGCATTATTCCTATCAAAACTACTGACACTACCATGTTCAGTTATTAGACATAATTTTAGAGACAAAGCTTTCACTGATACATTCTTCATTGCTTGATAATAAGACCAGTCTAACACCAATTTTAACTTCTTGAGCAAAAGTACTGCATCAGATCATTTCTCATGCTCCATCCCCAAAAGTAATCACTGTGCAAAACTCTGCAAAAACAAAGTCAATCAAATTTAACAGAAAACATTTTAAGTATGAGCTGTCTTTAGCATGAAACAAGCAAATTTCGTGTCAGCGTGGAATGTGATTTTCACTGAATTAGAGTTCTAAAAATAGGTGTAAATGTCCAGGGACAGCTATTTTTTAAACAAAGTCAAATTACATGAAATAAGATAGATGATTTTCTTGTCTCTAGATAAGAAAACTTGACATAGCTGATATCTGTATAGACCATGGACAGTGGCCGTAGACTCTGTCTATCTAATGACCATCAGGGGAAACTCCAGTGGTTGTAAAAAGAAGTCATATTGTATTGAAGTCTATGTGAAAATGTCCCTACTTCTCACTTGATTTATTACCTCAGCAAAAGTTTTCATAATGAGTTTATGGTTTATGGTCAAGTCTTCTTCAATATAACATGATGGTCATTTTTTAAATGATTGTCCCATTTAAAGGAAAACAGACAATAAGCAGGGTATGCATTAGGGGGTGTAGCTACCCATGTGATTGACAGACTTTACCACACAATCAGGATAAAGTACAGAGCCGGTCAGATCCACCCCTCACTCCTCCTCAGCTCCTGCTTCTCTTCCAAATAGGGTTTCTACTGGTTTAAAACTGAAGTCTTCAAAACAGAAGTTCACAAACAAATGGGTGACGTCGCAGTGGGTTGACACTTGGTATAGACCTTTGCAGAATCATGTTTTACAATCATGTGCTAACCATTTAGCCACCCAAGCAATTACATTCCCAATAACATTCATTGTACTAATAAACAAAAGTTAGCATCTTAAGCATTCTAACATTAGTATCATGATGGAAGCAGCTTAACTGTGAGCTGAGAAGAAAGATGAAAGCTGCTGAAATATCAGTTAAAATGTGATAAACAGTGGAAGTGTTTGTAATTGAAATAGTGAAAGACCTCTAGAGAAAGTGTCTGCACTTACAACAGTTGATATCCAAGCACTGACAAGAATTGAAGTGTAATCTGAAGTGTAAGGACAGTCAGAAAGTCCAGTGTCAGTAAAGACTGTCTACTGTATGTATGTACTGTATGTTGTTGTTTGGTTTGTCTAAACCTGAATTACCATGGCTGTACCTTATGCTGTTGGATGTGATCCATTATAGAGCATTAGCACCTTATTAGTAGCATGTAGAATTTTTTTTTGAAATATGAATTTTGATATTGATATGATATAGATTTTTTGCAGCAAATCAAAAAGGGTCTCCTGACTCTAGTGGTGAGGACCAGCCTACGTGTGGAGGCCCTGTGTGGTCAAGCACAGGTAGCTCAATTGTGCAGGTCACGCTCCCTCAGCTCCACTACAGGCATGGCAAGGATCAGTGCTGACATCGGAGACAACAACTTCCTCAACAACACACAGAGCAACCCAGGTCAGCCTGCTAAACCAAGAGACCGCATCGTGGTGGAGATCATCCTGCTGAAAGGTTAGGCTCAGGCACAGTACAGACACAGGAGTTATTGATTTTGACAGTCCATTAATCATTGAAGTCTATTTTTGTAGTTTAGATTTAAATTACCAAACGTTTACAGTTACAGTTTCTCTAATGGGATGAATGAACCCTAATGAGTTCACCTTTAAGATATCACTTAAAGACTTGACAACTTCACAACAAACATGTGTTAGTTGCCTAAAAGGTGACTGATGTTTATGGTTCTCAGCCTTTAATGATAATGATCCTTGCAATAAAACTTTATTTGCATGTGTTATTTCCCAGAGGTTGGTGTTGGTCTAGGTATTGGACTGTGCTGTGTTCCATCTGGTGACGGATGTCCTGGGATCTACATCCACACCCTGTCTCCTGGATCTGTAGCACATATGGATGGTAGACTCCAGTAAGGAGCAATTATGACACTAGTGTATACAAAATGGGAAGCCTGTTGTAATAACATGTAATAATAGTAGGAAGATAGAGCTCATGAGAAGGAGTACAATTTACTACAAGCTACTACATAAACAGATACTGTTGAGTACAACAAAATGTAATATGATCCGGTGACAACATAAAGTGCTGTATTTGAAAATGTTGAGTATTTATTGATATCCATCTGAAAAACTATGATTTTTGAATTCACAGAGTTAGAAAATAAGAACTCCTGTATACATGATGTATACACTGATCAGACAAAACATTATGACCACCTGCCTAATATTGTGTAGTTCCCTCTTTTGCTGCCAAATCAGTCCTGGCCCTGGAGGCCTGGAGTCCTCTAGACCTCTGAAGCTGAGCTGTGGTATCTGGACGTTAGCAGCGGATCCTTTAAGTTCTGAAGTTGTGAGGTGGAGCCTCCATGGATCAGACTTGTTGGTCCAGCTCATTCTACAGATGTTGGAGTGGACTGAGATCTGGGGAATTTGGAGCCAAGTCAACACCTTGAACTGGTTGTTGTTCCTCAAACCTCCTGAACCATTGTTGCAGTGACAGGAAGCATTATCCTGCTGTAAGAGGCCACTGCCATTAGGGAAGACATGAAGGGGGGGACTTGGTCTGAACAATATTTAGGGAAGTGGGACGTGTCAAAGTAACATCCACATAATTGGACCCAAGGTTTCATAGCAGAACATTGGTCAAAGCATCACACTGCCTCTACCAGCTTCTCTTCTTCCCATAATGCATCCTGGTGCAGTGTCATCTCCAGGTGAGAGACACACCACATCCACATAATGTGAAAAAAAACCTGATCCATCAGACCAGACCACCTTCTTCATTGCTCCACGGTCCAGTTCTGATGCTCATGTGTTCATTGTAGGAGCTTTTGGTGGTGAACAGGGGTCAGCATGGACACCCTGACTAGTCTGCAGATACACAGCCCCATACACAAAAAACTGTGATGCTCTCTGTTCTGACACCTTTCTATCGAAACTAGCATGAACAGTTTGAGCTACAGTAGCTCTTCTGTTGGATCAGACCACACAGTCCAGCCTTCACTCCCCACAACCATCAATAAGCCTTGACCCATGACCCTGTCTGTGGTCCAGTGGTTTTTCTTCCTTGGACCACTTTTGGTTGGTACTGACCAATGCAAACTGGGAACATCCCACAGTGTTGGAGATGCTCTTACTCAGTCGCCTACACATCACAGTTTGGTCCTTGTCAAAGTTGCTCACATCCTCACACTTGACCATTTTTCCTGCATCAACAACTCAACTTCAGGACTAAATGTTCAGCTGCTGCCTCATATATCCACCACTGAGAGGGAGGAGCCATGGTAACCATGGTAACCAGGAAATCACTCTTATTCACTTGACCTTTTCAGTGGTCATAATACTATGGCTGATCAGTGTGTGTGTATATATATACATTCGCAAATCTTTTGTGAATGTATGTTTCTTTAAATGTTTCTTTTCTGAGTTTCTGACATTTTTTTAAATTCCTTTTCCTGAACCTTTCCTCTGTAGGTGTGGAGATGAGATAATGGAGATCAACGACACTGTGGTTTACAACATGGCGTTGAATGATGTCTACACAGTCCTGAGCCAATGCACGCCAGGTCCAGTCCACATCATCATAAGTCGCCACCCCGACCCCAAAGTATGCAATACCTTATTCTCATTTATTTTAAACAGTGTAGATTTATGTGTGTAAAAAGTTAAATAATAGATAAAATAACAAGCAGCCTCAACAAAAGCCTGGTTTTCATTGTGCTCATTATGATACGAGAAAACAATACTGACATGACCTTGGAGTCCTCAGTGGTGCATAGCCATGAAACTCACCAATATATGAGTCCAATTGAGACATCAACTCACTGGAGACACGAGGTCACTGCTCCAGTGGATTGAAGAACAGGAAAACAAAGCTTTTCAAAGATGAAACTTACTTGGACAGAACAGACCAAGTGGGCTTTACACACAGAGATGGCATCAGACAACACAGATGTGTAGTTGCTGTCATTACTAGTTGGCCTGGAGGAGCACGTGTGCAGTTGGTAAAGCATATTTTCAACATACGGCACTGTCATGTTGCTGCTGCTCGATGTTCCCGCCATGTGCTGACCTTAACTTTGAAACTGGAATCCCAATCAATATCATTCAAAACACCACATAGTCTGGCAATAACAGACAAGTGGACTTCTCCTTCTCCTGGTAATTCCACATTTAATTTCTGTTCCAGCTGCCCAGTGACCTACCTCCGTTATGTCCCCAATGGTCCTAGTTGTGATTTTTACCAAGCTACAGTAGTAAACTACAATCCACAACCTGTGCAAGGCTGGATTAACAATTAGGGAGAATGGGCAGTTGCCATGGTCCTAAGACCCCTGGAGACCCCAGGGCAGTGAGAGCACAAGCAGCATATCTGGTGAAGATCTCAATCTCTCTTCATGTGAACATGTCCGCTGGTGCCTCTGTAGCCAGTGGTGGAATTTTTTTACTGTGTCGGGAGAGCTAATGTTGTCAACTACTCAGATAACGTGGAGGTAATCTGATGTTCAGCATTAAATTCCCTTTATTGTTTTAATAGCTAACATTAGCAGTTAGCACAGAGAGAAACCCACAAGCTTGCAACATCGGCCTGCCTCCTTTTGTGCCACAGTCTCCATGCTGCACATGATGCAAGCTGCATGTCAGTTGAACATGTTCTCTCATTATTTAGGTTAAAGTTGCCAGATTGTACAGATATTTAGTCCTGTCTCTGAATGTCCTCTAAGCTGCTCTATAGAAATGATTCAGCTCTTGAGGGAAATGGGCTGAAGAAAACATTCAGTTTTTAAACTTGTCTGTCTCAAACTGTGAGCGTGACAGGTTGTTTTTCTGTTTAAAAAAGGCTGATGACCAAAATCACTTTATTTTTGCCTTTTCCTGTCTCTGGACTTCCTCATAGGTGGCTCTATGAAAAGAAACTTAAGAGAAAAAGTTCTTTAATTTGTTGTAGCATTTCTTTGTTTGTCTTGTCTCTTGATGTTCTTCGGTGGCTCTACAGTATTTGTTAAAGTTGCTATTGAGAAACTACAGTGAGATGGTTTTTGGTTCTTAAAACAACAAATATATCTTTTAATGGATATCAACACTTCTGCATGGCGGAATTTATGTCACTCAGACCGTAATGGACACATGGTAACACTGCCCATGTAACATTCCCCATCTTCTGCACCCTACGTCTCAGGTATCAGAGCAGCAGCTGAATGAAGCCATTTCTGTGGCACTGGAAACCAGCAAACTGAGAAAGGATAAGAGCCAATGGAGTATTGATGGTAAAATATTTATTTCTTCATCAAGAGTTCTCAGTCACATTCCTGTTAAGGTCATGGCCACTCTGGAGCATGTTTTTGTATTGACTCGTGTCTTTTGTTTTCTTGCATGCTGCCAAGATAAACTGTCCACATGTCTTTGCACTGTAGATGGGTGATGTGTTTTTTTAGTTGTAATTTTTATGTTTTAAGTTACGCTTCTGTTTCTCATAATTATTTCTTTGTGTTATTATTTCATTGTAGTTTTACATGTGTTTCCTGTCCCAGGGCTGCGCAGACTGGAGCCTTGCTCTCACAGTCGGCAGAGATGTGAGCATTGTCTGGAGAGAAGTTTCAGTCAGCTGACAGGTCGACGAGCACAGAAGATGACCCGCTCCTGCAGTGACAGCACCAACAGCCACCATTACAACCACTGCCTGACCATCCACAACTTCCACAACACACACTATAACCCACCAGCCCATATCCATAGCCTAGACGCACCTAAGGTAGGCAAACATACAGACTGGAGGTTAAACTTTCACACAAGGTTCAAAATACAGACTCTGGGATCAAAAGTAACTTCTACCACTGTTAATACAACTGCTACCACTGTGCATGTGTTGATTTTCATATACCTTGCATATTGTTTTGCAATTTTCTATCTAATTGTGTTTCTATGTTATTTCTGTGCTAATGTTGATTTCTTAATTTTTTTAAAAATTGAAAATCAGTGAGTAGATGTTGTTTGTTTTGAGGTGTAGTAGTGTTCTGATCTTACTTTCTGTCCTGTAGTCTATGACAGACACATGGTCTGAGAACAGACTGTCAGTGCCTGTGTATCCTGATGAAAAGTATAAGATCCCATTCAACTCTCCTGCTGCCAACCTCTCTAGTCAGCAGGCACTGGATCTGGCCTTCAGGAGCAACAAGGTATCCCATCCATCCATCCATCCATCCATCCATCCATCCATCCATCCATCCATCCATCCATCCATCCATCCATCCATCCATCCATCCATCAATAAAATTTTAGAGAGAGAGAGAGAAAAAGGGAGAAAGAACGAGAGCAGGAGCAGCCATCCATCCATTTTTCCTTCCTTTAAATAAAGTGTAAATGGTCTCAGTCTCTTTCAAGTCTTCTTCAATACAACATGTTATTTTTTTACCATTTACCATTTAGAGGAAAATAGACCATAAAGCAGGGTATGCATTAGGGCGTGGCTATCATGTGATTGACAGACTGTACCACATAATCAGAATAGAGTACAGAGCAGCTCCGCCCCTCACTCCTCCTCAGCTCTTCTTCTCCTCCAAATATGGTTTCTTCTGGTTTAAAAAAAAAGATGGCAACGGACAAATGTCCATATCATGTTCTTATATAATACAAACTACATCAAGAGTGAAATAATATAGTTTGTGTGTGTGTGTGTGTGTGTGTGTGTGTGTGTGTGTGTGTGTGTGTGTGTGTGTGTGTGTGTGTGTGTGTGTGTGTGTAGTCCAACTGCATGGTACGTGCTGCTCCACGTTGGTACTGCTGGCCTCATGATGTGACCAGTGAGGAGGGTTATAATGGAGACTCCAGTGGCTCCAGTAGAGAATCACCAGTTAGAGATGAAGGACTGGAGCCTTCATCACACACCAGCTGCCAGGTACAGCACTCTACACACAGCTACTGAACAACAGGCTGAACGGTGATAGTATGTATTGTTCACTTCTGCATGGATGGACAGATTTTTTTTCTTTTATATTACATATGTGAACAACCAAAACAAACCCATAGTATTCAAACACAAGAAAGAACCAGATTTTTCTTCAGTACCCAGTGGATTTGTTTCAGACAGTAGAGCTGTTCTGGCACTTTTATATCAGAAAATATCAGAAAAATCAAAACGTGTGATTTGTTTAGGTTTTTTCTGGGTCATTGTATTGACTGTCCATTGTCTGAGAGATGCCGCTCAAAGCTAATCTGCTTTGTCAAAAGTCTCTAGTTCATTGCCCATAAGAGGATGTTGAAAGTATCTTAGACCATAAAAACTGTGAACTTTCACTTCCACTGAGTCGGCCTCTTGCTCACTGCACTGTTTCAGAATATGAAAATCATGTTTCCTTGTTGAACTAATTATGCCTCTCGCTCCTCCTCTTCCACTGCCTGCAGTTCTTCAGCAGTATTTACAAGGCTTTGCAAAAGATCCTGAGGTTACTCTTAAGGAATGTATGTTAGTGATGATAATGAAGATGTTTTGCTGGTGAAAGCATGCTAAACGCATTTGGCTTCTTATGATTTAATAAAAATGTTGCTGTCAGTCTTGTCAGTATAGAGAATGGGGTAATTATGGTGCTCATGGTGGAACTGTTGGGCTTCTCTTTGTAATATTGTGAGGTGAAAGTGCCTTGAGATACTGTATTTTATAATTTGGCCATTAATAAATAAAAAATGAACTTGATTATTATTACGGTAATTTGACAGCTGTAACTGCTCCTCTACTGAACCTGCATTTATATGGGTGTATAATGCTGTAACTAATGGCTTTATTAAGGGTCAGAGCTTTATTGTGTTAATATTGCAGAATCAGTGTGTTAGATAAAGAGTGATCCTTTCATAGAGTGACAGACCAGAAAAAATCATGGATCGTTGATAGTCACTCTCATGAGTGTCTATTTCTAAAGATGCCTTATTACAGATTACAGTTAAATAAAACGTGAGGGGTGTTCCTTACAATACTTATCAGTTGTGTCTCCACTGTTCTGCTCTAGGTTTTGCTCTTGTATATACACTCTATGGCCAAAAGTATGTGGAGTTGCTTGTCTCTGTCCAACGGAGCCTGATATGGCAGCAGATTAATGCCCGTGGGTTTTGGAATGAAACGTTTAACAGTTACGCCTGATTGCCCAACCCAAGAGTTTTACAATGCAGTCTTTTTGCAATCTGTGCATGACAACTACAATATGTTTAAGGAAAGATTGTGCTTGGTGTGCATGTCAGCATGCAAGCATTGTGTGTTGTGACCCCTAATGCATCCTGCTTGTTACTTTTTACTGACTGAATCAAACTATGAGAGTAGACGAAGGTGGATGAATGTGTGAGCGGAAGCATCAAACATTATTGCACCGCTCTCTGTGGTTGCTGCTAGAGAAGCTGTCGTGACACAATACTTCCTGTTTGTGTAGCAGGAAGGAGAACATATAAGAGAAAAGTCTGAGGGGAGCAAAGAAGATTTCACTTATCCAGACACTTCAGCCTGCACAGACGACAGACCACACAGAGGTAAGAATTTTATTACATTTAAACACCTGAACGCAACTTAAGAACCTGACAGACAGTTGTTTCAACAATGTGACAGCAAACTGAACCTGGTGCCATGGCTGAATTTTTCAGTAAAAAGTAACTGAGCTTCTACTTCCTGTTTGAGGCAGGATTTTTATGTGTCAGTGAATTTAATCAGAGTATGATACTGGAGTTCAACTGGGGTTGCAGCAACATTGATGATCACCTGCTTTAGTTACACCAAACAATGATTCAAAGTTCACATTTAGCTTGATTTACTTCACCTGAAATAATCATAAACCAGTGCAGCACCTGTTGGAAGGTGCTCGTCTGAAGCCTGATGGAGATTATTTATCACTATAATAACTAATCATATTTATGGTATTCATCTGTGTTTATTTTGGGTTGCCAATGATGACATCAGTTCATCTAAATGCCTTGAAGCTGGTGTATTGCTGAAGACCCAAGGAAGTGCAGAGTTGACTGTTAAGTATCTTGAATTAGTGAATTTTCATGTTTGAACATTTTCTGATAATTCACATAAAGCAAGAGATTCACTAAATATCAAAGTCAAATATCTCAGCTACTGTTGAATGGGTTGCATGACATTGTGCAGACATTCATGGTTCCCAGACAACGTATCACAATGACTTTGTGGTCTCTAGCACCATCATGAGGTTCACATTTGGCTTTGAGTGAAATGCCTCAATTAGGGTGGCACAGTGGCTCAGTGGTTAGTTCTGTCACCTCACAGCAAGAATGTTCTGGGTGAAGGTCTAAAGGTTCACTAGTGACATTGGTGGTGTTATGGGAAAAATCTGTTGTGTTCTGACACAGAAGTCCCAGATCACTGGACCACAATTTTGAGAAGTTTTAGCAAAGTTCAAATTAGTTCAGGAAAAAACTTATCATTGGTGTCCAAAAGTGATCAGGAGTCAGAGTACAAGCCAACAAAGAACTTTAATGTCAGCATCAAAGGAGAGCAATTCAAAGTGTACAGAGGTTACACCAGAAGGACTCTGAGGCACACTGGCAACAGGTACAAGGACATTATGTCTGTCCTTGTACCTGTTGCCACTGGGCTTATAGGTATTTTCCAGACTCCCAGAGCCTCTCTACATATCCATACATGCTTAGTCATGTCTTATTTTTTAAATGTCATTTGTTATTCACTTTACACCATTATTTTCATAATGCCCTTCATCCTTATTTTTTACTAAGTTATTCTTGTCTTTTTAAAATCTTATTTATTAGTTTTCTCTTGTGGCTAACAATAATAAGGTTTATACAATACAAGCACACTTTCCATCAAATCAATAGAGTGCAATGAGTGTGGTTATTTTTAACACAATATGTGCATCAAATCAAATATAATATTGTAAGGTTTACATAAGACATGATTGGAATAATGTTTTAAGTAATAAGTAATTTAACATATTTCTGCTTAATACCTTTCACCTAACATAACACATCATGATCATCATTAGGCATTGCATTTTTTGTCTTCTTCAGCACATCACAAGTCTCCAGCAAAAAGTTATACCACAGTGGCCATTGCCCACCAGTAAGCTAAGTTGGTGAACATATTAAACATCATACCTGCTAAACAACAGCATGCTAGTGTAGTCATTGAGAGTGTGTTTACACAGTAATAATGACATTTAGCCCAGAGCCTGAGTACCTTTGGTTTCATTGGGCCTCTTTTAAAACACAACCTGATAAAATGATGAATACTGGCAGAGGCCTGGATAATGTGTTCACCATGTTGCTCATTGTGTGAATACATAGTAACATTCTCTCGTCAGTGAGTTTGTGATTTTGAAACACATGACCACATCTCACACTTTCCTGTGTGTTGACAGGTGATTCATCAGTGCTCCTCTGCTCACAGCCAAAGAGAGGAGCTCTGAGGAGGCAGGCTTGCATTGAACATCATACTCAAGAGCAGCTTCAGGACCCTTGGGTTCGTCTCTCAGACAGTTCCCCTGAAGAACTGCCTGAGGTCCACCACCAACACACAGCCTGTCATCGTTCACAGTCTGTCAACGTCCACAGCAAGCCTGCCACTATGAGTGACGATGAGAATCCCACTGAGTTCAATGACACTGTCACAGAAGTCACTTCAGATTCACTGTCCAGCACAACTCCTGAAAAAACATCTGAAACTCCTCCAGGGTCAAAGAGGGGGCCCCCAGTGGCACCCAAGCCTGCCTGGTTTCTCCAGAGTCTGAGGAAAATTCAAGACCAGCAGGACCAGAAGAAGCAAGTGAAACCTGCAGAGCAGAGGCCTGCTGTGGGTTCCTACAGAAGCTTTGGAGTCAGGTCTGCTTCAGCTGCCTCCAACCTGTCAATCAAGCAAAAAATCCACTCATTTGAGACTTTTTCCAGTCCAGAGGGTGCAGAGAAGGGGGGGTATAGGAGGCCTGTGGCCCCTTCCTCCTCCCTTCCTCTGATAGAGAAGGAGTCCAGGAGTCACCCTGCCTCACATGAAGATTGTAGGAACAGCAAGAATGAAATCCCCAAAGAAATCCAGTCAAACCACTCTGCATCTGTTCAGGAGACAGACCACACTGTCACCCCCCCCACTCCTGAAGTTTGTAGTCCAACAACAGTAAAGTCCTCTGAAGATGAACCTCACTCCCCCCAGACCCCCACAGATCTCTCATTTTCTGACGCCATCAGCACTGATCTGGACTCTGGCATAAAATATGATTCAGTTCCATCCCATGAAGACAGGGATGTCTTACAATCCAAACAGGAATCTGAGCAAGAGCAGGTGGATGTCAGCAAGGTCCAGCCACCTGCGACATCTATGAGATACAATCAGGAGGATGGGGAAAGTCCTCCAGAAGGGACAGAGGGGGATGAACCTACACAGAACCTAGAAAAGCTGCTCAGCATGACTCTGAGTGCTGCTCCACCTACAGACAGTAACTCTGTGAGAGGCCTGGATGGAGAGAGTTTGGGGAAAATTCTCACATTCAGTAACCAGGTAATGTACATTCTATATTGTACAAGTACATCTGTACATGATGTACAGCTGAGTATCATTTCTAGCAGTTATAACATTGTCCTGGCAAGAAACCTGCGCATGCAAACAACCAGATCTCCGCATTAAATTTTGATCAGAAATTTATGTACACATCATCAAATTGCAATGAGATAAAACGAATAAAATGATGACTACACTGGCCAGTTCTGAAGTGTGAACTGACATTGGTATAGCCCTTGTCTGACACCCAGATTTCACAGAAAAAGCATCAAACCCATTTGCAATGAACCTACAAAATCAGTTGGTCAAAGTAAGCAAGAAGTTGGTCTGTAAACTGTAATGGACAAGGTCCTGGATGCCTGGGGCCTCTGAGTGACTTCCATCAGCAGTTCAAGTTAAAAATGAAATCTTGTGAAACCAATATAACTAGAAAAAAGATCTTAGGACTAGTGGAAAACTAGATTTTGGGGGTAAAAAAAATCTCAGCCAACACTGCCACTTGGGGGTAAAAAGTGGAAACTGCAGTGCAAACTGGTCACTTCAAAGTCTAGTATTGTATTGTAGGTGGATTCAGTGGGGGTCTGTATTTAGCAATCATCTTCATTTCTCTTCCAAAGTTTAACTAACCTGAGGGTTTGTTCACAAACTACTGATAAATGGACTTCTCATGTTTGTTGATTCCTTTATTATCTTTTCTACAGATATTAGCAGATGTTGCTGTCAAAAAATAAGTGAAAATGAATTTGAATTGTTCTCTAAGAAGAAAACAGTCTTCATGTGTTTTAAACGTGTTGTTTTTATTTCAGGTTTCACAAGCGTTGATGCGATCTCCACCTGTGAACTCCAGCCTTGGTAACCTGCAGGGCCCGTCTGCAGTAAATGCTTCTAACCCTGATGAGTCTGAACCTGCTGCTAACAGCACAGACAGAGGATTTTCTGTCAGGTAAGACTTCCACAGAGAAGCATGAGCTGCCAGGAATTGTACTGTTTTATTATTTAAACAGGGACTCTCTCACAGAAGGTGAACTGTTACTGTTTTACATTCAGAGGAAGTGGATTCAAGCTAAAAAACATCATCACTTCCTGTTTAACCAGAGAGACAGTGGCAGTCTATTGGAACCTAGGTGGAAATAGTCACTACACAGTGAGGAACACCTTGCTTTTTGCACCATTAATGATCGGCATACAGCAGGTAAACAACAGGCACAGGAGGCTTTAGGATGTCAGGTGAGATGGTCAAAAGAGGAATAAAGTCTGCACAGGGAGGAGATTGTGGTGGATAAATGGGTTAAACACAGGATTCAGAGAAGACTAAGGTTTGAGGCAGATGTGTAGCAAAAGTTGATATTTTCTTATTTTGGGACTTTATTATTATTATTTTCAGTTTTCAGACTCTTCAGGTATTAACTCTGCTCAGAGGTGTGTGACTGACATCATGATCTGCTCTCTCTTTTCTTATTTTAAACAGCTTGGCCACACTGAGAGACTGTACCATTGAGCGAGTTGAGGGGGGGTCTCAAGACAAGGCAGGAATTACTTCTGCGTCTGCCCAGTCTGTCATCTCAGCCATCCCTTCACAGGAAATTCAGAGGATGATCCAGGAAGTCACAACTCTGGACGAAGACACGCTGAAGGTAACATTGAAACAAATCGTCAACCAAGTTTCACCATTTCATTTTTCAAAAGGTCTAAACTGCATGCATTTTGTTGTTGTTGTTTCTGTTGTTTTAAGTTTTCCATGTACAGTCAGGTCCAAATGTCTGGGAAAACCTAAAAAACCAAAAAAAAAAACAAGAACAATGTTAATATTTATGTTTTCATCGGATGCTTTTGTTAATTCACTGTGAAATGTTACATTTGCTAACAATGTAGAAATGCCAATAAAATTAGGTTTATGTGAAGAGTCCCTTCTCAATAATAGACCAGGTAAAAGGTAAATAAATGATAACGCTTCTTTTTCACCACAGCAACTGGTGGACATCCATGTAGTGATTCTGCACAAAGAGGAGGGAGCTGGTCTGGGCTTCAGCATCGCTGGAGGCTCTGACCTGGAGAGCAAAGCTCTCACAGTAAGTAACTATTTTTTCAGCCTCTCATCCAGGATTAGACTGATGGCAACTTCTCAAAACTGAGGAAAAAAAATGCTCTTTCATTTACTGAATATTTACATTTGTCTTCTATTCGCACTTTGCTCTGGTGGTATCTGCCACTTTGGTTTCATTTACAGCGTCAAAAAATTGTCATCGTCAAAAATCGTCAAGAAAAGTTTCTCCCTATAGAAACGATGCCACTGTTACTCTGGAGATCCACAGAGCAATTGATCAGAGAATATTTATGATTGATTATGTTTAATCACGACACAACAATGTGAAATGTACACAAAAGTCCTGATGTTACCTGATGAACAACAATGACTTTTAAAAGCATTACAGTATTACTTTAAATATAGTAAGGAGACTACAGTCTGAATTTGCTGTAGTAAATCTTACATTAATGCATATAACATAAGGCAAAAAGATGATTGTATTGTAATGTGTATTGTATAAGTTTACAGTTTGTTTTTAATGGGGACAACACACATTAGATATTTATATCACTGTGGTTTCTTTCATATAAAAAGTAGGAAGCATTTTGTATCATTCTCAACAACCTACTTGAGAAGTAAACAAAATAAATCACACTTGTTTATCATTTATTCTTCACATATGAACAGTTTTGGTGAGGAAACTCATCAGGCAGTTTGTCCCTTAGAAACTAATCAAAGCAGTTAGAAAACCACCAGCTGATGACAGGGCAGCTCTGTCTGAACTCAGGTCACTGAGCAACTCACAAATGTGGAGCCAAAACATGAAAGGCGCTTCAGACGAAAATGAGGCTTTTGAAGTTGGGTCAATACTGCACTGTAATCATGCTGTCAATGATCACTGTGATCAGCTTTGATTTGATAAGATTAATCAGTTTATCTGTACTAGAAAAACCAATGAAGCACTGAGGTTATTATCAGTCAGCTGAGGAATGTTTTGGCTTGTCAGGAAGATTTTGTCGTCAGGGTGAATCGTGTTATGATGAAAAAGGGAACATTTGCCCATGACCAAGGTAGTTGTTAGTTTGATTTTGAATTGACCAAATCTATTGATCTGAAGTTGCAGAAATATACCTGGGAATAAAGACCATGTCAACCAGCCTGGTTTCTACTCGAAAGAATGTTCAGCCTCTACTCACTCACCCACACTGCACACAGTGAACAAACTAAATCTGTGTGTGTGTGTGTGTGTGTGTGACACTGCTTCTGTGCAGGTCCACAAAGTGTTTCCCGGCTGCCTGGCAGCTCAGGAGGGGACCATTCAGAAAGGAGATGAGGTGCTGTCTATAAATGGACAAACACTGCGTGGTGTCACACACACTGACGCCACCGCTGCTCTGCGTCAGGCTCGCAGTCTAAAGCTGGCTGTGGTGGTCATCTGCAAGAAAGCAGAAGAGGAAGGGAGAGAGGGAGGGGGCTGCAAGACCGAAGAACCCAACTCTGCAGGCGAGTCACACAAAAACACACAAGAGTGTAGATCTCACACTTGAAGTATTTGAGCCTCCCCAGGATTTTCCGTTTATGCAGATAATGGTTTCACACTTGCACTGAGATAAATGACCCCTGTTCATGTCTTCACTTTGAATTGTGTACCAGGCTACATTTTCCCTCTTCTGTTGACTTTCATCTCCTTCTCAAGGACAGTTTATATATTTGTATACACCGATCAGCCAGAACATTATGACCACTGTGACCAGTCTGTAGATACACAGCCCCATACACAACAAACTGTGATGCTCTGTGTTCTGACACCTTTCTATCAGAACCAGCATGGCCTCCCTCAGCAGTTTGAGCTACAGTAGCTCTTATGTTGGATTAGACCACACAGTCCAGCCTTAACTCCCCACCACCATCAATGAGCCTTGACCCCTGACCCTGTCTGTGGTCCAGTGGTTTTCCTTCCTTGGACCACTTTTGGTAGGTATTGACCACTGCAGACTGGGAACATCCCACAGAGCTGCAGTGTTGGAGATGCTCTGATCACAGTTTGGTCAAAGTCAAAGTCACTCACATCCTCACACTTGACAATGTTTCACATCAACTTCAGGACTAAATGTTCAGCTGCTGCCTCATATATATAGATATATCAACACTGCCAGGTGACCATGGTAACCAGGTGATCAGGGTTATTCACCTCACCTGTGAGTGTCATAATGTTATGGCTGACCAGTGTAGACAATAATTATTTTTGTATTTTTCATTTCCACGTGTATATTATTTCTATTTTTATCTTATTTATTTTATATTCCGTTCTTATTTTTATTTGATTTTTTATTATGCCTGCTTCTACAGGGGATCAGAAAGGGTACATCTTATCTTATGTATCTTTTGTGTTGCAGTGGAGGAGCAGGGGGCTGTGGTGAGTCTGGAGAAAGGAGCTGGAGGAGTTGGTTTTACTCTGGAAGGGGGGAAAGGCTCGATCCACGGAGACAGACCGTTAGTCATCAGCAGAATCTTTAAAGGTACATGCATGATGTGGATATTTTAAACACTGAGATGAAAGGAACCTTCAATAACTTCCAATGGTTCTCACTCTTCTTGAGTTTCTTGAAGGAGACAGATAACTAATTTCGAGTGTGATCAATTGAAAAACTATACCAATGAATCAATGTAAAGATTCTGATCTGAACCACCAACTACATAAACTGTTATGATACCAAGAGCTAAAAATGATTATGTGTGTATTGTGTGTGTGTCAGGTGGAGCTGCAGAGCAGAGCGGTCTGCAGTGTGGGGATGAGCTGCTGCAGGTCCAGGGAGTCAGTCTGCAGGACATGACGCGGTTTGAGGCCTGGAACATGATCAAGGCTTTACCTGAAGGACTCATCACAGTAGTGATCAGGGAGAGGCAGGGGGGTGCAGACTGAGGACAGGAGGCTGCTGGGAGCTGAAGAGGCCAGGAAAAGAACAAACACTTGAGCCCAACAATGTTGGCCTTTTAACAGTCTGCTAGAAACCAGGTCACAGCAGGTCTGCATGGTCCACATTTGACTTGGTGGATCAGACATAAATTTATTTTATTATTTATTACACGTTTTTTGGCCAGATAGCAAAGTGAATTCAAGGGCCAGCTCACCCTTATGCACCCAACACCAAACTCCACAAAATCAAAGACGCTCATTACGACCAGATAGTCCATAGTCTGACAGCTGCCACCTTATTATCCTGACCTGTATCATACTGAAACAAGATCCAATGTCAGCCTCATCTAACAGATGTGATAACCAACAATATGAAGACATGAATTAGGAATTTGGAGGCTCCTCAAATACAAATCACAGCACAATAAACTGTAGCTTCAGTTCCTGCAGCAGCAGCGTCACAATGACAGTTACTGGCAGATTAGATTTTCAAGTCAGACAATAAATCATGGTTTTAATGCACTTTTCTTTGAAGCCGTTAGCTTTGATGTTCAATACAAGTTCAAATCTCAGCCATATGTTTAATGCTATGTTCAGTTCAACAGCTCTAGAATGACAGGGTTAATTCAGTCTTTTCCTAAAATATGTGGTGTACAATGTTCATATCCACCAAAACTATGACAGCAAGAGGCAGTATAACTTCCTTTAACAAGACCAGGTCAAACCCTTGTATATGGCTGGACTGTGTTGAAGGCTCCTGTCATCAGGTCTCAGTTCTTCTATTTGTTTCTGTCCTTCTCTGTGTTTGCATAAACAGTATTTTAATGCCCCTGAATTTACAATAAATTTGTTCTCACTCATGTTTTTCTGTTTCTATTGTCAGGCACTATTAACATGTCTGCTTTCTTGTACCAAATCATTTTGAAAGAGCAACAACAAACAATCCAACATTTGGTCAGCTCACCACTAACTTCAGTCATTCAGCAACAGAGCCATTCACAGGGCTGATCTATCACTCTGTATTTACTAAAAATGCTATAGGCATCATTAGGTAACAAATATCGGCACATAAAAAAACACTGTAATGTGTTTCAAGGTGTTCATTTTGTGTTGTTTTTAATTCTCCTGTAGGTTTAGTCTATGACGAAAAGATGCATAAAAAAAAATCCTATTCACCCATCAGCCATAACATTATGACACTGACAGGTGAAGTGAATAACATTATTACCTGGTTACCTGTCAGTGGTGGATATATGAGGCAGCAGCTGAACATTTAGTCCTGAAGTTGATGTGTTGAAGCAGGAAAAATGGTCAAGTGTGAGGATGTGAGGTACTTTGACTTGGACCAAACTGTGATGTGTAGAAGACTGGGTCAGAGCATCTCCAATGTTCCCGGGCTGCAGTGGTCAGTACCTGCCAAAAGTGGTCCAAGGAAGGAAAACCACTTGACCACACACAGGGTCAGGGGTCATTGATGGTGGTGGGGAGTGAAGGCTGGACTGTGTGGTCTGATCCAACAGAAGAGCTACTGTAGCTCAAACTGCTGAAGAAGTCCATACTGGTTCTGATAGAAACCTGTCCGAACACAGAGCATCAGTTTGTTGTGTATGGGGCTGTGTAGCCTCAGACCAGTCAGGGTGTCCATGCTGACCCCTGTCCACCACCAAAAGCTCCTACAATGGACACATGAGAACTGGCCCATGGAGCAATGGAAGGAGGTGGTCTGGTCTGATGGATCAGATTCTCTTTTACATCATGTGATGGTCCAGTGTGTATATGTCTCTTACCTGGGGAAGACAAGGCACCAGAATGCATTGTGGGAAGAAGACAAGCTGGTAGAGGCAGTGTGATGCTTTGGACAATGTTCTGCTGGGAAACCTTGGGTCCATTCATGTGGATGTTACTTTGACACATCCCACCTTCCTAAACATTGTTCAGACCACAGCAGAACAATATTCCCTAATGTTACAGTTGTATTTGTGTCTCAATCCTTAGCGTACAGTCGGACATTTTGAGCACAGCCAAAGATTTTGGCGAGCACATAAATTCAAGTTTGGAGAGAAACAATCACTCTCTTCCCTCTTCTCAATAAACATGATTGTGTTAAGTAATAGTATTATAAAAAACAACTGACACTTACTCACACCAAGCAAGTGTCCAAGGGTGTGAGAGTGCACAGAGCAGGGAATTAGATGTTATCAATGACATTTAATTGAACATAGCAGATTACCAACATAGGATATAGGTATAGTTTATCCACAAATTGTCATAATAGTCATAAATCATGTGCATGCAAGTCACTATCTTGTCCTGTTGTTCAGTCAAGATTAATGCACGAATTAAGCATACACCCGACAAAAAATGTTTTCTGCTGAGGCACGTTCGTAGAATAAGTTCAATCTGCTCTAAGTCTAATAGAGAAAAAAAATTATCCAAATTTGTGTGATGTTCAATTGTAAATTTGCAGAGTTGATGGTTTTACAATTGTGAACTTTTTCTGCTGTGTAATGCAAAAAAGATGCAAAGTGAAGGACAACAAGAGGCTCCTATTAATCATTTTAATGCTGGTGAAATACAAAACTGGGTGCAGAACAGTACAAGATAAACAGTTGTAAAACTCAATGTTCTGAGTAGCAGCGGTTGCTCTCATTGAGGACAGTAATGAGCACTGTGTCATGTGGATGCAGTGAGAGGCCTTCTGGTCCAAGTTCTCCAGTCAGACAGTAAATCAAAACTGAATCACGTGCTGCTCATTGATCCAACTTTAAAATATGTAAGGTAAAAAAATGTGTCTATAAAAAAAAAAAAGAAAAAGGGGTTCATTAGTTTAACCCAATTTTCAAGCAAAATATGTCTTCCTCCTGTCACAAGAGACTTTAAAATAAACAGGGGCCCTCTAGTGGTGAGGAGAGCTACAAATACGTTAAAAATACGGAACAAATCTGGTGCAAACTGCTGGTGATTCTACAGTCACAGTCTAAACAGACGTCGAGTGGGTGCTTCCTATCAGCTAAAGGGCCCATTTCCACCTGTTATTAACATGTGAGCTATACCTGGGCGTATTATCTGTATGTCTAAATACACAAAAAATGCAATGCAAGTGGTCTGAAGTCAGACCAACCTGACCACATATAGAGGTGTACAGATGAGTTCACCCAATAAAAAGGGTCTATACAACAGCAAGGCTGAAGTGACAGCTACAATGTAAAAGATGAGGGTCACGTGATCCCAGGGATAGCCAACCCCCCTGGCTCAGGTGGCACTCTCAAGATATATTTGCCTCATTATTTAGCTGTTTATCGTTCAAGTCTCCAGGTGTCCTTATTCAGATAACATAGTTAGACACATATCACATGTAACTACCAGGTGGAGAGGGGTCAAGAGGTCATGAAAGTGATTCAGGCTTGATTTACTTGAATGCAGGAAATGTGCTCTTCTCGGGTTCCCATTTCCTTTGAATTCATCATGTAATTATGTGTTTCTTCTACTACAGTGGTTACCTCTATATACACAGAGACAATGTCACCTTAGAATAAAAACCTGCTGGCTCAGTTTAAACAATATACACATTAAAATGCCTTTAGAGCCACATGTAAGCAACAACATCTCAAGCAAGCACACACTGGAAATGTTGGAACACAATAGATTAGATAGATTACATTAAGGCTTACATTAAGGTTACTGGCTACACAGTAATGTAAAAAGACATAAGAGGTTAAGTAGAAAAACATTTTTCAAGGAATCTTAATACTAAAACAAGTCTAGTTAAAACATGTCACCATATATGGCTTATCATGCACATGAAGGCTGTGGAGGAAGTGGGTTTGCCAGCCGTTCACTGCAAGTTGAATCGCTCACATCCAGCGTTTGTTGCCTCAGCTGCTCATCTTCAATCTGGCACATACTTTAATAAAGTGCTGATTATGTTCAAGCAATATATTTAATCCAATTATTTAGGTGAGAAAATATATATCAGTCAGCCTCAGTGTATGAATTATGATTAATTCAGCATTTCTGCAATTCTTGAGGTAAAAAATACAGTCATGATTTTAGATTTTTTTTCCCAGTTGTTGCAGCTACAGAGTGAAGTCTTTCTATGTCCATCTAACCTGAAAATGAACCTTAAGGTTAAAATATATTTTTAATAAAATTGGCAATTGTCTGAGTGCATGGACCTCTGTCCATACATTTGTTTTAAGTCTCAGAATTAAAGACCGCTCATACATGTGGTAATACTCTCATTACAGTGCCCACTTCAAGCTTCAAGACCCTGAGATACTTGAACTCCTTCACTTGGGGCAGTAACTCTTCCCCAACCCAGAGGGAGCAGTCCACCATTTTCCAGCATTCTTAATCTTGGAGGTGCTGACTCCAACACAGGTGCAAACCGTCCCAGTGAGCACAGGAGGTCACGTGGAGATGAAGCCAAAAGACCATCACATCATTTACAAATAGCAACGATGACACTCCTCACCTTCATCTGGAAAAATCCTGTCCATGAATATTACAAACAGGATTGGAGACAAGGGAGAGCATTGTGCGAGTCCAACACTCGCTGAAAACATGTTTGACTTTGTCCCAAGAATGCAGAAACAGCTCTCACTTTGGTTACACAAGCACTGAATGGCTTGTAACCAACTGCCAACATGGTCTGCCACTCCACAGGTACTGTCCCCCACATCCATGTGACTTTGAAGAGACATGTCATCAATGACAGCCCAACAATAATCTTCAGCATCTGAGGGTGAAACCTCTTTTCAAGCTATGGATAAGACTTCCTGAGTCTTCCAACACTGCTTCCCCTCCCTGAGTCTCTGAACTCCCTATCCACCCCAAACCTACCAGAAGTATTTGCTTCTGCAAACCCTGAGGCTGCAGCCCTTCTGGCTGCCCAATACCCATCTGCTGCCTCTGGAGACCACTGAGCCAACCGACAGCTCTGGCCCTCTCTTCTGACAGGACAAGACATATGGCCACAGATCTGATGATGCATCCGCAAAGATGATCATCGATCCAATTACACTGAGCGACCTTTTGTTCGAACATGGTGTTTGTCATGACTGGACTAGGGCTAGGGACAGATTAGGGCAGTTGCTCCTAGTCGTCCACGTGGGCATTGAAGACCCTAAACAGAGAGCTCCAACCAAAGACTCATTTCCTATTTCTTTTCCCCCTGCAGAACTCTCATTATCTACAATGTGAGTCAACTATGACGCTGGAACTGGACTTCTGACAAATGGATAATACTACAGTGCATCATGTGGAAGGAGGAGTGTTGCCGTTTATCTAAAAAAGAAAAAAAAAGAAAAACTAAAACTGCTCTGTGACACACTACAGACACATTAATGTTTAACTGTATAATAAGGGTCAGTATATGTTCAGATATTTAGCAACAGTATTAAAAATAGAAAAAAGTATTTAATGTCAGAGCGAAAATGTGCAAGGTGAACATCTGTTAATGCTCCTGCATCTATTGCAGTAGTTTTACTAACTTGGGTGAAGTGCAGAAACATTTTGGAACATTTAAGTTGTAGCTGAGTCAGTCCCCTGTGTCACTGAGTGTTTGTATTCATCACAAATTCATTTTTCTTTGCAGATGCCTGTCTGTGTGTTAGAGAGAGACGATCAAAGAGAGATCATGAATGAAAGATTGGACCGATTGGACTGAGTCTTGACTCTTTGTATTGCTCATATGGTATTGGCACAGTTTGATCTTAAGAAGAGAAAAGAGTTAAATGTGAACAATTTCTTCCCTGTGCTTTTATTTTTTACAGTATCTGCTACTAAAAATGGTCTGAAATATCAGCCTACAGCACCTGAATCTTAACATATGGAATTGGCATTTGTTTATTTTTTCCCTACATTGAGTCATAAAAAGGTCTCCAGACAGACCAGAAAATCCAGTCATATGTTCATCAAGTTTACACTCGTTTTTGAGAAAAAGAGAAGGAATTTTCTAGAAAAGTCAACAAAACAGCTGTGTTTGGCCTGTGTTTCCATTCAGTTATGTTAAGCAAAAAAAATCCTCTCGCGATAATCACTGAAATTAAAAGTGATGACAGATTTCCAGATTCTGTCTTTGGTTGGAACTGGCACCCTGGGGCCTGATGGAGCAGGCGCCATGTAATGTAAAAAATAAAATAAAAAATTTCTGAATTATTGCTTTGTCGAATAGTCTAAAACAAACACCTCATGTGAGTGAATATATTGTTTTATAACAATTTTTTTGTTTGTTTCAATTACAGGTCTTTAAATTCACAATTTCAAATGAGCTTTAACCAGGTTAATGGAAACGCACCTCATGATGAACACGTGAGCCAGTGGAGGCAGCTGATTTGGTTCTAGTCATAGATTGCATATAAAAGTGGACATAGAGATTCTGGGTCTGTAAAGTGAAGCCAATGCTGAAACCTAGGTTCTATCTACTGACCATCAGGGGGAGACTCCAACGGTTGTAAAAACATAAGTCAGATTGAATTGAAGTCTATCTGAAAATGGCCCTACTTCTCACTTGATTTATTAGCTCAGTAAACATTTTCTAGAGTCGATCTATAGTTTTAAGTCTTCAATACAAATGATGTTCATTTTTTATGAATGGTCCCATTCAGAGGAAAATAGACCATAAAGCAGGGTGTGAATTAGGGCATGGCTACCATGTGATCGACAGACTGTACCACACATGGGGACCTGCCTGACATTCAGGATAGAGTACAGAGCAGGTCAGATCCACTCCTCCTCAGCTCCGCCTTCTCCTCCAAACATGGTTGTCCAGCCAAAGATGGCGAAGGACAATTTACAAATTGGAGGCTTCAAAATGACAGCTCACAAAGCGATGGGTGATGTAACAATGGGTTGCCACTTGGTTCTAATCTTAAACCTGCATGAGGACTGTGCATGGTGAAAAAGAAAGGAATATGTACTTTAATAACCAATGGCATCAAAATAGGGGAATAAAATTTCCTGCTAAAAAAATAAATAAATAAAAAATAAATAAAAATAATCAGCATTGAACATTTGACCCATTCAAGAGGCATTCCTTTAGAACAAAGGCATCTCAGCAGTGCTTCAGGGTTTCAGTGGAGCTGATATAAGAGGCAGATATTCATGATTTATAGATGAGATGAGCTAAACTGTGACATTTCAAGTACACAAGCAACTATATGAGGTATGAGGGACAACTCTAAATCAACAACCCGATACCAGCATAGGGTAAAAAAAGTCCATGCAACATGCATGTTTAACGCACACAATTAGAAGTTACAAGAAAAGGAATGTTTGGTGTCACATAATTCTGGTAAAAAGGACAGATATTATGCACTTGTACAAATATAGATTTGACATCTATTGTAATTATATTGATTGGGGCAAATAAATACCTCAGACAGTGACAGACTGGCTGTCTGTATCACCGCTTTACAGTCAGGGGTTTGAGTGGTGAGGATTTACAGGATTTCTCCTGCAGTAGCACAGGCTTACAGTAAGATACATGAAACGTTACATGTGGATTAGATCTATTTGGTTTAAATGATTGTTTGATCATATCAGTGTGCTCACTGCTGTGTTTGAACTGTGGACTTCTGCCAGACCAGTCAGGAGGCCTCAGGCTAGAATGTGGTGTTTAATTGGTCTCAAAACTTGCACACTTAAACTACACGCATCACAGAAGAGCATACATGAGCGGGAAACCAGGGAGCGTTTCCACTCTGCAAAGATGGCGCCGTGTCAAGCACTCACTCAACCCTTGACACTCGCTCACTTGTCAAGTTTTGAGACTAATTAAAGGCCATATTAGAAGGTAGATTTCTTAACTCTTATGTCAAAGGTCCTTGATGGATTTAACAGCCTTGGCTAGGTTGCTGTAGAACTCAGCCATGCTGGATGGGAAGAATGAGTCAACCACGGAGCGAGGGAGGAAGCCCCCCAGGTCTGTCTGGAAGAAACTGAACACCTGGGTTTTGTTGGGCTCTCTGGAAACAGAGTGGAACAAAGACACAAAAGAAAGTTACAAAAAAAAAAAAAAAAAAGCAAACATACAGTGTAGATGAAGTTGAAGTCTGAACACACCCTCTGCAAACACACAATGTATTTTTCTCATATACAGCTCTGGAAAAAATCAAGAGACCCCTACAAATTTTCCTTAAATCAGCATCTCTACATGTGTGGCAGCTGTTCCATTCCAGTGTCTGTTTCCAACACAAGCACACCTCATTCTACTTAATGAGGTACTGATCAGGTGATCACCTGAACCAAATCTTAACAAGGAAAAGTATAAAAACCACGGCTGTGGTCATCACTGTCCTCTTGCAATAGAAGCAGCTGGATGGAAAAAACAGTGCTAGTAGTACCTCAAAAGTAATTAGAATAAAAAAAGAACTATTGAGAGTTGAAAAAGAAAAGTTTGGAGTGAGGAAAGGAAGGGTTCACTTCTGGCTTTACTGGCAGAGGGATACAGTGAGCGTCAGGTTGCTTCCATCCTTAAAATTTCAAAGACGGCAGTTCATAAGAACAAGGTCAAGCAGCAGACATTGGGGACAACAAAGCTACAGACCAGCAGAGGGTGACAACGACTCTCCACTGACCAGGATGACCGCCAACTCATTTGAATGTCACTCAACCGTAGGATGACATCGAGTGACTTACAAAAACAATGGCAAATGGCAGCTGGGGTGAAGTGCACGATGAGAACGGTTCGAAACAGGCTCTGCAGAGCTAGAAAAAAGCCCTTCATCAATGAGAAGCAAAGAGCCAGGCTGAGGTTTGACCACAAGATCATAAGGATTGGAGTGTAGAGGACTGGAGTAAGCTCATCTTCTCTGATGAGTCCAGTTTTCAGCTTTGCCCAACACCTGGTCGTCTAACTGATTAGACGGAGACCTGGAGAGGCCTAAAAGACACAGGCTCTCACACCCACTGTGATATTTGGTGGAGGATCTGTGATGATCTGGGGCTTCAGCAAGGCTGGAATTGGGCAGATTTGTCTTTCCGAAGCAAATGAATCAAGCCACGTACAAGGTTATCCTGGAAGAAAACTTGCTTCCTTCCGCTCTGACAATGTTCCCCGACTCTGAGAATTGGTTTTTCCAGCAGGACAATGCTCCATGCCACACAGCCATGTCATGGCCAGCCCAGTCTCCAGACCTGAACCCCATTGAAAACCTCTGGAATGTGATCAAGAGGAAGATGGATGGTCACAAACCATCCAACAAAGCTGAGCTCCTTTTTTTTTTTTTTTTTTGCACCAGGAGTGGCATAAAATCACCCAACAGCAATGTTAAAGACTGGTGGAGAGCAAGACGCATGAAAGCTGTGACTGAAAATACTAAAACATTAGTATTGTTTTGTTTAAAATGATTATGAACTTGTTTTCTTTGCATTATTCAAGGTCTGAAAACACTCCATCTTTTGGGAGAAATGTTGTCAGTAGTTTATAGAATAAAACAAAAATGTTAATTTTACTCTAACACATACATATAAATAGTAAAACCAGACACTGATAATTTTGCAGTGGTCTCTTATTTTTTCCAGAGCTGTATGTTTGTGTGTTAGAACTCACCCTGAGATTGGGACACAGATGCAGCCACATGGATGGTTGAATCCTCTCACGTAGCCAGACTGGGGTGGACAGCCCGGGTGAATGACATTGGTGGCTGTTTGACATGACACAAAACACATGTGCATTTGTCAACATTTGTACTGATGTTGTGTTGGGCTATGTGAGCCTATAGATTTTCATTACAACTGAAGCCGTACTTTGCCTCTAAGGTGCCTTTGCACCTTTATACCAATAAAACACAACCCAGCCTATGTAATTATGACCCACTCAAGTAAAGATATATTGAATTAAAACCAAAACAATCTGTTAATAAACAACTGTTAGCAAAATTACTTGTCATGCACAAAATGGGTGACCTGACAAAACTATATATTGAAACATAAAATGTGTGCAGAGGATTAATGACTGAAAGTAAGTAAACTTGTAATGTAAACTTCCAACTTCAACTGTAGGTAAGAAGACTGACGTCACGGTCACATCTTAGTTTTCATAGTTTTGCCATCACTCGGATCAGTTAGATTTTTGTACTCAGTCATTTGTGAAGATATGGTAATGCACTGACATCATAGACTTTAAATCAGTTTGGGTCACCTATGACTTTGTTTCTATTTAGGGAAACGGTATGTTGAACACCTTTGCCTTGTTCAGGTCACTCTGAAGTTTTAATACTTTATAGCCCAGATTATTCAGGACAAATGATTCCCCTCACTAATTAGCTAAGAATCATACAGATCTAAAAACTATCTTAAATTTCTTGCAAATTGATTTGTATTTTTTTTACATGTATATTTTTTACATTGATGTCTTTGTTGGTGATTGCAATGTTATCAGCATCAGTAGAACTAATGGATACATTTGCAAAAACAAAAGCAAGTTTGTAATAAACGGGATTATCCTTTAAAGTTTGCAGCCTGCCTATAAAAACAAGAGTTGGCATACAGTGACTACAGCACTGATTGACTCAGAGGACACACTACATGCCCGTGGCCAAGCGCAGCCATATTTTAACCAGAACTCATTGTGGCAGAAAACCAGTGACACCAGCAACTTCCAGATAGAACGGGAACACATTGAACCAGAGCTGAGGCTTATACTTGATACATTGCTGCTGGTTGTGACTGACTGATTGTACCTCTGTGAACACTTAGACACAGGAATGTGTTGTTGTAATATTTTTAAATTTGGCTGCAATTATTTTGCTGCAGTTGTACAGGACAGATCTTTTAATGTTGATGGAGAATTACAGTCGATTAAAAAGGGAAATAACTAAAGTAACTAAATAACTGAAGTAACTAAAGTCAGGGACTGATTCTTCCAGCCATGATTATTTCTACTGCATCTCAACAAAGATCAAGCAAATTAAACTGATTGCAGATTTAAAAGTGATGGTCATGAAACCCAGCTGGTGCAGTGGATAAATCATTCTGCCCCACAACAAAAACACCAAACAACGCCTGGCAGTCTAATGTCTTGTTCAGGAAAGTGCTTCAACACACACAGCTGGCAGAGTCTGTGGCTGGGTATGTTCAACAAGGATACTACATATACACTTTTACAGTGATCAGCCATAATATAGTGACCATATACTGCCTATATTTTCTAGTTCCTCTTTTGCTGCCAAATCAGTCCTGACCCTGGAGGCCTGGAGTCCTCTAGACCTCTGAAGCTGAGCTGTGGTATCTGGACCAAGATGTTAGCAGCAGATCCTTAAGTCCTGAAGTTGTGAGGTGGAGCCTCCATGGATCAGACGTGTTTTTCCAGCTCATCCCACAGATGCTGGATTGGATTGAGATCTGGAGAATTTGGAGCCAAGTCAACACCTTGAACTGGTTGTTGTTCCTCAAACCTGCTGGACCATTGTTGTTGTTGACAGGGAGCATTATCCTGCTGAAAGAGGCCACTGCCATTAGGGAAGACTGTTTCCATGAAGGGGGGAACTTGATCTGAACAATGTTTAGGGAGATGGGACGTGTCAAAGTAACATCCACATGAATGGACCCAAGGTTTCCCATCAGAACATTGTCCAAAGCATTACACTGCCTCCACCAGCTTGTCTTCTTCCCATAATGCATCCTGGTCCCATGTCTTCCCCAGGTAAGAGACATACACACAACCAACCTTTCCACATGATGTAAAAGAAAACTTGATCCATCAGACCAGACCACCTTCTTCGTTGCTCCATGGTCTAGTTCTGATGCTCTTGTGTCCATTGTAGGAACTTTTGGTGGTGGACAGGGGTCAGCACTGTGTTCTGACATCTTTCTATCAGAACCAGCATGAACTTCTTCAGCAGTTTGAGCTCCAGCAGCTCTTCTGTTGAATCAGACCACACAGTCCAGCCCATGACCCTGTCTGTGGTCCAGTGGTTTTCCTTCCTTGGACCACTTCAGCCCGGGAACATCCCACAGAGCTGCAGGGTTGGAGATGCTCTGACTCAGTTGTCTACACATCAGTTTAGTCGCTCACATTCTCACAGTTGACCATTTTTCCGGCTTCATCATCAACTTCAGGAGTAAATGTTCAGCTGCCTCATATATCCACCACTGACAGGGGCCATGGTAACCAGGTAATAATGTTATTCACTTCACCTGTCAGTGTCATAATGTTATGGCTGATCAGTGTATGTGACTATGTTTGAAATTGCTGCTGCTGCAAAACTCACTCCTGTAAGTAAGAACTGTCCGGACCCAACTGCATAGCACAATCAAACTTATGAAGTACAAAAAGAAACAAGTACAGGAAGAATAAAATACAATAATGCGTCATTACGCACCATTTGATGAAATGGTGCCATCTTCGTATCGCTTAACTAAAATAACATCTACAAAGTCTCGGGGAGCTATGATCCCCATAGCTGCTGAGGGCGTGACTGTTCGGCAGATAGAGATGTCCTGTTTGAGAGTGGGAGACAAGGGAATGTACTTAAAGACCAATTCAAACAAAGCTAAAGCAAAAACGGATATCACCACTAGTATCACATATATATGCATTTAAAGCTGCACCGGGCAAGACTTGATTTTAGAACATTTGTGGATTAGTCCTAAAGCAGCTGATTGAGTGGGTTGGGAATGGTAATTGCCAAAAGAGCATACACAAGACAAGAAGAAGTCAGATAAATACATAAACTGTCATGTAGAAATTCAGTTTTTCCTCTTGCTGTCCTTTAGTGTCCCGTTATAAAGCCTCAGTGACCATGAGGCATATATAGAGCGACATCACATCACTTTCTAGATAGAATTCAAAGTTACAATTTCCAAACTCATACGTTAAGACCCCAGGTGCAGCTTTAAAACAGTTCAGACAATCTTTGATTAAAATAAAGAGAAATGTGTTTACGGTGTGGAGTGATGACTGGGTTTACTAACACAGGATGATCTGGACAAAACAACGTCTCATCCAAGGAGAGAAAGGAACACACCTCTGTGATTTGCTCTAAAAGCTCAAACTTTTTGACATTGTTGTCCCATTTGACTCGGTGCCCATTGGGAACTGGTTTCAGACACTCCCACACTTTCTCCAGGCTGCCGCTAACAATCCCCTCACCCCTGTAACTGAAGAGGAAGACAGGAGACAGTCAGAAGAGGACTGTAAATTATTAAGGCATGACTCTGCTCTAAATTAGATTCATGCATCCTTGGACAGGCAAATAATTTAACCCCTACACACAGATAAACAGTCCAACACTATACACCACATTTCCAGCCTTGAACATGATAATATATATTTTATTAATGAAAAGAAAACATTGAGAATAAAATAAAAGTCTCATTCCACTGCCATGTACTGAGGTTTTCATGCAGTGGCCTGATCCAACCTGATCCAAGTTCATGTCCAATAATACTAATAAATAACAAAATTATAATTCATGGTTTGTCTGATGCCATGAATGGAGGAGAAATGGGGTGGCTCCAGTGGCCCACCTGGTGGAGTGTGTCCTATTAAGACTTAGTCCTGACTGTAGCAGCCTAGGTTTGAATCTGACCCGTGGCCCTCTACTGGACCTCATCCCCTGTGCCTCTACCCCACTTTCCTGTCAATCTCATTGATGCTGTCACAATAAAGGCAAAAAATGTTGCCCCATCACCCGACCCCCAACTTCTTTTTTTATACTGTGAGTGATGGGCGGCACAGATTTCCAAACTTCAGTGAGAGCCTGTGTCTCACAGCTTATTAACAGCTAATAAAGAAAACGCTGGCACTCACAGTTCACTATTATTTAATATATGATGATATTCTATATTGTTTCACCCATATTAAATAAGACTATTTAACCCAGTATTTTCTTATTGAAGTCAGCTACGACTACACAGCTAATCTATGAGCTGTGCTCATTGCCACTTTTCTTTTGTGATATTTTTACAATGTTTTGTAACAGTTAAGTTATAAGTCATAAATGTCCAACTGATGATGAAATCACAACTAGATGAGAAAGAAGAAGAGAATTTGAGGTTCCTCACACATTCCCAGGGAACTCTGATGAGGGACGCCAAGACACAACCACATCGTTCTGAAAAGAAAACAGCACAGTTACACTCAAGATATTACAAAACTAAATAAATGCAGTTTTACTTGAAGAGTAGGTGTCTCCCATCACTGGTCATCAGCTGACTGTTGTCCATGTGTCCATATCACTGGCATTAGTCCGCCCTTAACTGCACTTACCTGTAGTCCATTATGCAAATTCAGCGTCAGCTGTGATGAGGACAAGCACAGTAAGCAGCACCTGACCAGTTAAATCTAACAGACATCAAGCAGAACAACAGAAAGGGAAACAACACTTTTCCCCTCATCTCAGACAATTCAGTATCATGAAGAATCTGATATTGGCTGTTCACTGTAATTTACAGCCCTCCTGTGGCTTGTGGCTATTGTCTGGAGCAGCAGCAGTTGACTACAATTCATTACTGGCATACTGTCATAAATTTTAATGTCTGCTCATTATATAAGAAAATTCCACTGTGACTTATCAAGTCGGTGTAGGTTCTCTTATTAATAACCTTGGTCAACACGTGGTCACCCACCATTGGAGATGGGTAAGCAGAGCTGCTTACCCATCTCCAATGGTTTTACAGCAAATTAACACAGAGTTCCTCCCTTAGTTCACAAAACATCCTCAGTTTGTTGTGGAATTGATTTGAAAGGATGGAGGAAATTCCTGCCCCATGTCGACATGACTGCATCATATAACATCTGTCAGTTGATCATTCATACTGTCAATCTCCTGTTCTATCACATCCCAACAGTTCCACTTGATCCAGGTCTGGAGAGTGAACTGAACTCACTGAGATTTTATCTTTGTGACACGGAGAACAATCCTGCAGGAAATGGCCATTAAAAGATGGAGAAGTGTGACCATAAAGGGATGAACATGGCCAGCAACAACACTCAGGCAGAGTACTGCGGTATTCAAACCAGAACTGATTGGAGCAAATTGAGTCAAGAAAAATTCCCCACACCATTACACCTCTATCACCTGCCTGCACTATTGACACAAGAAAGGTTGGGCCTAAATTCAGACTGTACATTCAGCTGCTTCGGCAGAATTCCAGATTCATCATCACCAAGCAAACACCAAGGTGTTTCCAGTCTTCAACTGCCATGTGTTAGTGAGTGTGTCCACTGCAGCCTCACACTCCTGTTCATGGCTGACAGGATAGGGACCTGACTTGGTCTCTACTGTTGTAACTCATCCGCCTCATGGTTTAACATGTTGTTCATTCTATGAGGTTTTTTTGCTCCCCACAACTGTAAAGAGTAGTCATAGCCTCCCTCACCATTCTGGTCATTCTCTATCTCTGACCTCTCAACCACAGCAAACTGTATCTGCAGGATCGCATGCAGCGACCTCCTGCCACATGATGGATTGATAAGGGCACGAAGTGTTCCTAATAAGATGCAAAATAGGTCAACACCACACAGGACAGTTAACTATACTGAAAACAAGGGCTCCACAGTATTTCAAAATGTGGCTCTCACAGAAGCTGCAATTCTTTAATAAAAGTAATATGTGTCAAAAGGTCATTGTCAGCCTTTTAAGTGTTGTGGTGCAGATCATATTCTCCAGACCTAAACAAACTGTTTGTTTTGTGTGCCATCATTTTTATTTTCTGTGAAAACAAAATGCAAAAAAACGATAATTCCTACTGCCAAAAATATGTGCAATGATTAATCTTGCCCAATTAAATAATAATAATAATAATAATAACTGCAAAAAAATAAATTCCACAACCATATTCAGAATATCATGGGTCAAATACACAGAACAGCCTATAAGGCATCTATGTTCTGCAGTGTATCTGACAGCATACATACCACAGTCTGCACCACACATATACTGTCAGATTAAATCAGATCCCGGATGGAAAACGGTGATTGTTGATGGTCTGATAAAATCTGACAAGATGTTTTTGAACACACTAACAAACCTAAAGGAACCGTCACACGTTGTTGGTTGGGTCATAGAGACACGACAGTTAGAATCACAACCACCGACACAGACAGACAGTGTCAACACTATGGGCTCAGGAAAAGTCTGGGAGCATTTCATTGCTCTGTCTTTATAGTTGTTCATAGTCCTAATGGTCGACGGGTGATTCCATTGCAGTCAGGACAAAGAGCAACTACTTGTAAAAAGTTTCCTAAGAGCTTGTACTGTCTTGACTTGTAGGCTGAGTCTGTGAGGAAGGCCACACCAACTCATCAGAGCCGACCTTGGCTTCTTTACACCACAGGGCAACGTGTTTCATATAGGACAATAACAAATACTCACAGATTTCTTGCAGATTTTCCATCCGGACTCATCCCTCTTGTAGCCCATCAAGCAGTCAGACACTGCCTTCGCTTTATCTTCATAATCCATGATAGAAAAGTTAACGTTGCTAACCCGATTCACTACAGACTAGTTGGCGTTACAGCAGCTCGGTGGTTGACACACGAGGCTGTTATTTTCTCAATTCAACAGAAACTCAAAGCTGCACTGTGTCTGAACTATGTCACGTAACTTCAGCGAAAAGTACTTAGTGATATCAAGCCGACCAAACCCTGGTCAGGTGAGCGTGAACCGCCAAAGCTAGTGTTAGCCAAAATGAATGAAACGTGCTATGCACACACGCATCGTTGACTAACATGCAGCTGGCTCGCTTCGAGGTTACATACGTGCATGAAATACTGTGAACTGAAAACCCTGAACCACCCTAATACCACACGACGACCCCCATCTGTCTCAGATGAAACATTAAAACCCAGAAGTAGTAGAAGAGATTCCCTGAACGAGGAGACTCGCCTGCAAAAAGGAAGTCAAATTAACCAGAGAAAACATACTTCCGGTTATATCATTCAGAAGAAAACACGTGTTTACAAATCTATGCGTTTATGATACTGTACCACTGTACCCTTTGTGTATGTCATTAAGAGTTTTCAGATATTTAATTCAGTATTGTACAAAATGTTGAGACGTTTAATAAACCGATTCATTCAACGTATTTTATTTTGAAGGCCCGACTCTTTCTTGTGGTCTGAATTGCTTCACGCACCTGCTCTGCTGTTGGGTCCTTGCCTGAAGCCGTAAAGGAAGCTGGGAATTGTAGTAGTCGCTTTCATCGAGCGGTTAATTGATAGTATAAGACTGTTGAGTTTTTCTAGAGATTATTTCATGTGATTGCACGGGAAGGAAGTGTAACTATTGAAGATGTGTATGTTTTAATAGCATATCTTACACGGATAGTCAGTGTAGTTGTGTTTTATTGTTATGCACATTAAGTAAGTATAAGTAGCTGACAGCAAAAATGATAAAAGACCACACGCATAAGACACACATTAATAATAATATACTTCTGTACTTTCAATGTGATATATCAACACTTATTAGCATGTATATTGGATATTTTGGAAAACATTTGAACAAAATGTAAATGTCAGACGTTGGAACAGACCAGGTCATTTGGCTCTGTGACATTAAGATCAAAGCTGGCTTTGGACTTCTTTTTGGCCAGCTTTCCTTGCTTCACATCAGACTTGAGATAACGCTCCTTGTTGTGGATAACCTGAATGTACTGGTCAGTGCTGCTGTTCTGTTGGTCACTGCTGGAGGCCAGGGAGGCCGAGTCTGACTCAGTCAGGGGGGTCTCCAGCTTCGGTCTCGTCTTGTGCTTCACATAAGATTCCATGTGCCTGGTCCTAGCTGGGGACTGATAGCGTCTTCCTGGGGAATGGATGTGATGCCTAGTTCGCACAAGAACAGGCTCTGCTCCTCTCACACTGGCCTGGGACCGGAAATGTGATTCTAAATCCGCCCAGTCTGTTTCTCCCTCCCCATCCCCCTCTCCATCCTCCTCCTGTGCTCCATATCTTCCTGCATGGCTGTCTTTAGCCATGGGCATGTGGCCTTCAACACAGTCACCAATGTAGAAGTGTGCTGGCTGATGGAGGTCAGAGAGGGAACGGGGTCGATGAGCTTTCCCCAGTGATATCCTTTTCCTGCCTTGTCCTTCTTCCTCCTCCTCTTCCTCTTCACTCAAATGCTGCTGTGAAGGGTGGGACCGGGGCAGATGTGGCTGGTGATGGGTGGTGCGAGGTGTATAGCGTTTGAAATTGCATGGGTACAGCTCCAGGATCTCTGCAGGCTCCTCCATGAGGTAATGGCGTGGGATCCGAGTGGCTGTGCGTAGCAGCTTCTTCCTGGGCTCATGCTCATTGACAATCACATAACGGGTGGTGTGGCCACGCCGCCCTCCGTATTTCTGTGCAGTTATGAACCCAGCAGCTTCAACAGGATGTATAGAGCGTATGGTCTTTCTGTACAGGGGGTCAGAGTGGATGTTGTCAGAACAGCGAGCTGGGGGGTTGTATGACATGTGATGGTAGGACTTGGACCTGCAGGCTCCTCTGGGACCACTAAGAAATGGGGGCCTGAATGAGAAAGGACAAGACAGAAGAATCAACTAATGTAATATTGTTGTGGGTATGTTAGCATACTGATAGACTGTTATGAAATGTCTGCACTGCAGTGGCACATACAATCAATTGTTTTCAATTCTGAAGTTACAGCACACATGATGTTCACTGTGATCCATAAGTAAACAGGTTGGCTGTTAAAATACTGAAGTGAATTAACAATGGCTGCATAGACGCTTGAAAAAACTAAAAATCATTCATTGGTCAGTGATGATGTCATGTATATGCAGTATGAACAAAATGGTGGCATCATGATAGGAGATGCAGCTTAGAAACAGAGGTCCATCAGACAAAACAATAAGTGACAACTACTACTATTAGTTGTCAAAAGGCAAAAAAAAGAACCCTACAAAAGACCTCCAGCAAACAAGATACAGAAAAAGAAAACGGAGATAAACAGAGTCAACCAAGTCCAGCTAGCTTCAACATAGCAACAGAGGTCAGTCAGGCCTAGAAGTATTAGAAGAGTTGAGGAAACTCCAGAAAGAAAATCAAGTTGAATATAATCACACTAAGATGCCCCTTAAATGACTGGAACAGGCCCTTACAGACAAGGAGAGAGAACTGGAAATGCAGACAAGAGAGTTAGTTAGTTGGAGTTAGTTTTTTAGTTTTAATTTTTGTGACCATCGTTACAACTGTAACTGAGTCAAAAGTCAAATGCTGGTAACAAAATCACACTATATTCATCATGTAAAAGGTCATCTGTTATTCAAAGTCAACCTGTTTGGCTAAACCAATATATTTGTATCATGCGAAACCTGTTAGGTATGTGATCCAGCCGGTGTTTGGGTGTTATGGTCACTGCTGGACATCTGACCGATCCAGTCACACATCCTCTGTTCAGGTCCGCCCTGGATGCTGATCGAGTGATCGTGTGGATGCTGTTTCCGTGACTTATGGGAGACTGAAAGTTTGTGATACTGCCGTTCCGTTGAGGAGATGGAGTGTGGACAGAGGCCTCCTGGCTTGTGATGTCGCTATCCTGCTGATCCAGCTTTTTGTCCACTGTAGCCTCCGGAGCCTGTAATCTTGCTAAGGGAGGAAAGTACAATATAGCCTGCAGTTTGCACATGTCAACAATGACTGTATCATGCACACAGATTTGCAATAGGACTGATACTTTTCAGTCTATATATGATTCCTTTTCAGACAATATTAATAACTTCAGACATATCTTACAGGCACTAAGGCCTAGATCAGCTATAATTTCTTCCTACTAAATTCAGACAAAACTGAAGTGATTGTACTTGGTCCTAAACACCTCAGATACCCAGTAAGTCATTTATTGATCAGGACATTCCCTTGCCATCCCCAGCCCTGACTTGTGTCCAGGAAGTGCACTATACCACTCATCACCCCTCTTCAACAAGAGCCAATGGTGATGATGTCTGTTGCTGTTGGTGATGCTGGTGCAGATGAAGTCTACTGCTGCCTGTAGAATACCGCCCTCCTTTCAAGCTCTGTGAGCAGCTGCTAAAATGTGCTCCACAGAGCCATTTTTCTGTCAGAGTTGACACGCAGGTGAATCCACCAGGCCTCGGCTATACAGCTGAATCTTGATAGAGTAGGGCTTCTCAGGTTTGGGTGACTTTCAATTTCTCTACCACACTGCTGAAAGGAAACTGGAACTTGATGTTATGCCCATTGTAGGGACTTCAGGAAACAGACTTAAAGTTACTGAGAGGTTGAGGTGTGTTGAGGTGAATGTTACCCACTATATTTGTGTGACCAAACTCTCAATAATCACAGAAACCTCACAATAATAAATTAGTTGCAAATATGGTAAGGTCTTCAACAGTAACAGATGGTTTAAGTCCATTTCATTCATTACTGAGGAAGTACATCATTAATCATTGATTGATTGCACTGTTCAGTGTTACTGTTAAGCACACACCCCCCTCCAAAGAAAAAAAAAAAAAAACAGAAATACCTGCAGCCATCTGGAATACTTTCTTCTTGTCCTCTGTCCGCTCCTAAAGAGATTAAGGTTAAAGTCCCACCTTTTGAAACAGTTAGAGCATTAGATGTTGTTGTCATCAGTTCAGTATTTTATCTAGGGATCTTTATTTTCTTAATTTTCTGCTTTACATGAACAAAATGATTATTTGAGTATCACTATTATTACATAACAATTTTCTGCCATAACAGCAGGGCTAACCCTATGATCTGGAATGTCCCTGACTGACTGACTGAGTGACTGATCATACAGTATATTCACTAGTTTCTGGCACAAAAATCAGGGTGTCTACAGCTGACAGCATTGCCAATTTAGCAAATTGTCACTAGATTTAAAGACTTTTTTCAAAGTAGCCTGGGTATAAACCTAAAACACGGCTGGACTCTATATGAATGCTAACTGCTGTCTTAGGTAAAGATATTCTCTCACAGTAAACTGTTTGTCTTTAATTTATGTGTTTGTCAGATAATGTTGCTGTCCATCTTGTTTTAATTGTAAATTATAACCTGTTAAAAATATCTCTGCATACTGAACTTTTTGTTCAACCAATTAGCTACCACCTCAAACTGATCACACTATCTGCTTACTTCCATATCGTACTCTTACTGCCATAGTTACCAAAGCTGCTAGATGCAAATGAGCTGTAACTGAGAAAAATCCTGATTCAGTCTTACAAACTATACATGTTGAAAATAAGAATTGCTTTGTCGGCTGTCAGAGTGATTGAACAGAAACTCACAGTCTGGAGCTGCATCCTCAGCTGGTTGTTGGTGAATTTGAGGGATCTGGCAATGGCCTGGAGATAGTATATTAGCATGCTGAAACACACAGGGACAATTCAAAAGTTAAGGTGGCATGTTACTTTGTAGTTGTGTGTGTGTTTGTGTGTGTGTGTGCGTGCACAGTCTTACAACAGCAGCAGCAGAGCTGGCAACACTACCACAGGGCTGGTAATGTAACTCATGACTTTACTGAACCACAGGGGGAAGTCACTGGCCACTGTCTCCGAGATGATGTCATAAATCTTCTCTTGACCACTGAAACACATATTCAAGTGTACTTTAACATTTAGTATATACTACTGATGTTTTTGTCTTTTATTTCTGTTTTTTTTTCATAGCCATGCTGAAAGACCACATCAACTGTCCAAAACAGATGTCTGCTGCATGAACTAAGACACATTTAAATATACATTTAAAACCCCATTGCACGGTTTTAAAGACAACAGACACAACTTTGGAATCCTTACAAATCCCAACAGAAAAGTTCTTTAACAACCACATCAATAAATTTGTTCAAACCTACTACAGTGTTTTGTATATGTAGCAATTTGTTCAGTTACATGTTCATGTGTGTGATGTAAGTAATGAGCAACTCTTTGGAGAATGCAAAGAAAGGTTGAAAGTAGACACATTTATTTTTTCAGTTTGACTCATAACTTGAACGTGGCGGTTACATTCACTAAATCAGCAATGAGAGGGACATTTGAAAATGAGAAAAAGTGATGCTGATAAATGAGTAGTAAAAATCAATAGATACTCCATAATATATGATTATTATATATAAAATTAAAATTAGATGAAATTAAAAACAATCTTGTCATTCAATAAGGATAATATCAGTAGTACAGGACTTTTGATGGAGCTATGCTAGCAATTTACTTTATCTTTGTGCTAAGCTAAATGAAATGTTTTTGATATAATATTTTTGCCTCAGAGATTTTATATAATGAACATCCCTGAGTGATTTGGAGTGAGGACAAATTTTGCAATGTAGCTGTAGGGGTCTGTTTTTATAGATGCTTAAAAGGCCCCAGAAAAAAATTGACTGCTGCCTTTTGTTCTCATCTCAATAAGTAATTGTGCTTTGGACAAAAAGCAACAAAATTTATATCATTCAGTATAAAGTGCTCCTTTAAACACTAGGTCTGTCTAAGCTGTGTCTTTACCTGAATGGTCCACAATGCTGTGACGGTCTGTATCTAACTATGGCAAAGATAGTGGGCAGCATACACAGAAACAGCATGAACAGCAGCATGGCCAGGTAGAAATTGTTTGATCTGAAAAAAAGGCAAAGCAATGAGAACATGATAAAATGAACAATTTCTGATTCATACCTTTAAACCTCCTGTTTATGTGAAACTGTTCTGCTGAAAAATTCAGCAGGTTAGGTTTTCACTATGACAAAGCTGAAAGTCAAGACAGTAATGCTCTGTCATGTTAGGTGTAATGCTCATACGTTAAGAATTTTATGCAGCTTTTTTCATTCCTGTCTGTGCCAACTAAACAGTTCTCCTGTTTTAGTTGCTGCATTTCTCATTTGAGGCCAGGAACACATGATCTCTTCAGTGATGCCAAAGCAAATCCATGTTATCACCTACACATATTATCACCTACAGAAATATTGTCAGTGTTAAATATATTCAAGTGTCTCAGCACTTGTTAATTATGAGTAGTTTTTATTATCTTTTATTATCTCTCTGTTCTCTAGGAGAACTGCATTTAATGGTTCACATGAAGTGTGAAGAGTGTGTGTGTGTGTGTGTCTGTGTCTGGAAGTGACTGATAAGGACTGAAAGAGGCAATGGCAGCGTTGTTACATAAATCAGAGTGGGCTGAATGCCTCAGGCATGTATCTGTGTGTATGTATGGGAGGATGTGGGACTACACACTGATTTGTTACTATCGAAGCAAAGCAGGGAAATTAAACTAGAAGGATAAAAATTAGCGACAAAACCACTTGATATATGCAAGTGCAATAAGAGCAGTGATACTGCAGTTTCATCTGTGTCAAAAAGGACGAAGAAACAAGGACGAGACATAAAATCATGTGTCCTTTAGTTCTGAATGGTGATTCTTTACATAGAAAAAAACTATGTGTGTCTAATTACAGGATAATTACAGAAGAAAAAACACAGGGTTGTCACCAGATCTAGGACATAGGAAGGAATAAGTAACAGCTACATCAATTAATAAAATTACAACAGATGGTCAAACCGGAATTTTGAACAATTACCAGTTATCAGTGGATATGCCAGTTAGAGGCAACGATGCAAGAATTTAAGCAGATTTCAGTAACATCTGTATCTGTTCAAGTATCTGTTTGTATAAAGTAGCTACCTATAGTATATGTCAGTGGTTCAGATAATCCCTTTGCTCTACTCTATAGCCTCTACAAGTTCACTTCCTGTTCAGAAGGTCAATACTTCCTGCCCACATTTCTTTTGAAAAAACTTTGTTAAACAGGAAAACTTCCTGATCCACAGATTGATCATGAATGAACAAATGTAAAATTACATTTTTTGAAATGCTAGTCACACTATAAAATATAGTATACACCACAATTTGGCTGCAGTAACAGCATTATGTATTACATTTGTTTTACATCTTCATCATTACAAAATCAATTTCTAATAGTGATTTGTTTGAGAAAATGCTGTTGAAATCTACTACACAAAACGGTCATTGAAAATGTGCATAGTTGACTACATCGTTGAATAGACCTGATGTAGCTTATTGCACTGAATAAGTAGTAGTAATAGTAGAAATATTCAGGTATTAATAATGTTAATATTATATTCTAAACCTCAGTTCATAGGTTGGCTGAATGGGGCGTTTCTTCTTGAAATGATTAAGGTCTATGTCGGGTTTCCCCTGAGTAACGGATTTTGTGGTAACACCCACATTTAAACTCCATAAGACATTCATAATTGTCTTGTTAACTCTTTGTTTTCAATTGTTGTGTAAAGAGCAGCAATGCAGGCATTGTGCTCCTGCATCCAGGAAATAAATGTTAGTCCATGCAATGTTCTCAAAACCATGCATGTGTGTTTGTATGTGTGTGTGTGTGTGTGTGTGTGTGTGTGTGTGTGTGTGTGTGTGTATAACAGCATGTGTGTTTAAATGTCCTATAACAGCATGTTTGTTGGTGTGTGTTCATCAGACCTGGAAGCTCTGAAAACCTGCTGATGAGGAACATTACAGGTGAGGACGGCCCAGCTCCTCAGATACATCAGACCAATCAGCTTTAACACATTGAAGGCAGGAAGACAGGGAGAGAAAAACGCTCCCATCCTGGAGGAAAGAATGAGAAAAGTCAGTAAGACAGACACACACACTTCCTTGCCTTACAATGCTTGTGACCCCTAACCCTAAAATTAAGTTGAAAGTCATTTTAACTAGTGGCGTTCAGCACTTTCCACATAAAGCTGTGATACGCAAGTATAGTGGGCTCCCCACAAATATAGTAAAACAAGAACGCCCCCCACCCCCCATACACACACACCCACCCACACGCACACATGCACACACACACACACACACACACACACACACACACACACACACACACACACACACACACACACATACACACAACTACAAAGTAACATGCCACCTTAACTTTTGAATTGTCCCTGTGTGTTTCAGCATGCTAATATACTATCTCCAGGCCATTGACAGATCCCTCAAATTAATCAACAACCAGCTGAGGATGCAGCTCCAGACTGTGAGTTTCTGTTCAATCACTCTGACAGCCGACAAAGCAATTCTTATTTTCAACATGCATAGTTTGTAAGACTGAATCAGGATTTTTCTCAGTTACAGCTCATTTGCATCTAGCAGCTTTGGTGACTATGGCAGTAAGAGTAGGATATGGAAGTAAGCAGATAGTGTGATCAGTTTGAGGTGGTAGCTAATTGGTTGAACAAAAAGTTCAGTATGCAGAGATATTTTATACATAAATTAAAGGCAGACAAAACAGTTTACTGTGAGAGAATATCTTTACCTAAGACAGCAGTTAGCATTCATATACAGTCCAGCCGTGTTTTAGGTTTATGCCCAGGCTACTTTGAAAAAAGTCTTTAAATCTAGTGACAATGTGCTAAATTGGCAATGCTGTCAGCTGTAGACACCCTGATTTTTGTGCCAGAAACTAGTGAATATACTGTATGATCAGTCACTCAGTCAGTCAGTCAGGGACATTTCAGATCATAGGGTTAGCCCTGCTGTTATGGCACAGTCAATCATACTGTGTGAACAAGCTGTCAAATGGCAAAATTGTTTCAGAATTAATAAAAATGACTATTAACAGAAAATTGTTGTAATAATGTAATAATAGTGATACTCAAATAATCGTTTTGTTCATGTAAAGCAAAAAATTAAGAAAATAAAGATCCCTAGATAAAATACTGAACTGATGACAACAACATCTAATGCTCTAACTGTTTCAAAAGGTGGGACTTTAACCTTAATCTCTTTAGGAGCGGACAGAGGACAAGAAGAAAGTATTCTAGATGGCTGCAGGTATTTCTGTTTTTTTTTTTTTTTTTTCTTTGGAGGGGGGTGTGTGCTTAACAGTAACACTGAACACACACACACGCGCACACACACACACGCACACACACACACACACACACACACACACACACAACCACTTCGGTCACACCCCATATAAAAGACATTATATGCAACAGTTCATGGTTTCACTTCATTATGTTCATCACTGCAAGGCGACATTTCTGGAATGAGTTGAGGAAATACAGTCAGGGCAGACACAAAGGTGCAATGGAGAGATTACAGAGGGCCACAGTCCTCTAAACAGGGTCAGGGAGAGTGGTCAGCACCAGCCAAGCTATTAACTATTGGATGCTCTATTACACACACATTGACAAGGCAGAGCTGATATAATGGGACTGCATGGAGAGATGTTCTCAGAATTCCATTCTATCATTAATTTATTATAAGACCATTTTTCAGACCTACCAGATCATTCCTTGGTTATAAATCAGATGCAAGACATTTTCAGCTATTTTGAATTCTCCATATTCAGGCTGAAGAAAGACACAAAAAGCATTAATGCAGTCTTTATGTCTTTACAGACTTTTACAAGTCTTATAACATAGACAGGAACCACGTTCATGCCAGAAATATTCATGACTTTCTCTTGAGTATTGGTAATGAGGATGATGACTGCTGTCAGAACAGAAAAAGCCTGTAAACAATGTACAACCAAACAACATTCCTCCAAGACCAAGAGAGAGTCTACATAGAACTAACTAAAACTAAACAGGGTTAAACAGGACTACATAAAGCTGTGGCTGATATAATATGACATTACATTTATTCATCTAATTACAGCCCATGTTGTCTAACAAAGCTAACATTGGCCTGAGTTGATATTATTAAATTCAGTGTATATTACAACATAATGTGAAGAATGGTGTCTAATTGTAACATATTTTAGATTTGATATGGCATTGTGTGTGTGTATATAGCATATTACCCTATTTGGTTTCTACAGTTAAGTCTAATTTGGTGTCTGAGTTTTATTAATTTCAGATCCTATGCAGAATTATGTGTGGCTTTTAATTACAGTTGTATGGTGTCTAATGGTTTGTTGTTGATTAAGAACATTGTTTTTAGTTTTGTCTAATTTGATACAAAATACAGCTTGTTAAGTCTGCATCTTTAAATAAAGTTAGACCAAAAATATTGAGCTTCATACAAGAACTACTTGCAAGATGAAGATTTGTTCTTCACTTTCATAAACATCATTAACAGAAATTCACCCACTTTCTTGCGCTTAGAATTTTCTCTTAGACATAAAACACACTCATATGCAATGACAATACAGAGTCTATCTAATTGACCTCAAATATGTTTCCATTACCATCGTGGCTTGCCATTTAACTGAGCGGACATTTGTTTTATTTAGATTACTGTCTTCTCTGTCTTATAATATAAACATGTTGGTGAATTACAGAATAATAACACAGAGGCTGTTTCTTTAATCACTCATCCCTACTCACAGTCAGGGGTCTTCCATGTAGAGGGTACATAGTGAGCTCATCAGTAAAATGAAAAAAGACTTCCGGACAACACAGTTGCAGGTACAGATGACAACTCATTTTCTCTGCACTGTTTTTCTTTTTTGCAGCGCGAGCACAATGTATGCTGGTTTATATTGCTTTGTTAGTGAACATTGGTTGTACACTTTTTTTAACGATGCATTTTGGAATATGGTGCATTATGGGATATGAGTCCGCTATATGGGGTCTAATAATTCACACTATACATTCGTAAAGCACTAAAAATAGCTACAAAGTGGACTATGTAGTGTTCCATAAGAACTTTAATTCATTTTATTTTCTGCCCCCCAGTGGTCTTTGCAGGAGTAATTCAGGATTGTAGTCTTGTCACTTGCTCCTCTCGTTTCATTGGTTGTTTCGGGTGATTTAGTTCAGGAACTTCAGTCAGGAAATGCTTCTGTTGTGACGTGTCAGTTTGCAGCTACAGCTATCTTAGCCTGTCCTTCCTCTTTTGTGCCTTGGAAAGCACCACTTGTAAGTTGAATTTACGTTAACAATTAATTATAAGCATTGTGTGAAGAACTGCTAAGCTTTATATGCATTTAAATGCTTCGCTTATTTTCATGTGCATGTTTATACTAGCTTTTTGCTGCAAGTATATCAGCGTAATTTCAGGTTCAGTGTTTTAATATGTTTATGTACAATTATTACAGCTATTTACATATCATTTGAATGTATTATTCATGCATTACTTTGTAGCTGTCATTTGCATCATTTTATGTCAATTCATGCATTATGCTGTTTAATAGGCAGTGAGTAATTTGTGTTATCTTTCTGTATCATTTCAGTTTTACAAAAATGCAATAAAGCATTCAACAGTAAAGGGCATTCAACTTTACTCCAGCCTCTGACTTTCTCTTTATGCATGTTAGCTATCTGTCAATTTGTGTACGAACACACATTGAGGACAGAATAGTAAAAAAGCAACTTTGCAGCAGGCACAACTATATCAGAAGAAATAAGGTGCCGTTCAAGCTGATCTACCTTACTCACACAAGCGTCTCCATACTCACCCATACCACCTCTCATACATCTTTAGGGGACTGTAACTCAGAATGCAACAAATTAAGGAAGCTGGATTAGAACAACCCACTGATAGTGGTGTCACCGGACAGGTACCTGCACTTGAAACAAGATCACAGCATTCCTCTTCATCAACCTTGTCTTAGTCCTCTTCAGCTAGCAGGGCCGCAGCCAAGGCTTGTGCAAAAGTAGAAGCTGAGCATTCATGTGCTGCCTTTGTCCAGCGAGAAGCTGAATTAAAGTTGGAAGAGGCTCATCTGGGAGTTGATTTGAAAATCAAAGAAGCACATATAGCAGCTGAGTTATTGGGATTAAAGCAGCAGAGAGAAGCAGCAGAAGCCTGAGAGGAGAGGCTGAAGTTCTTGAGGCAGGAGAGAGGGCATTAGGATTCACCACGATGCAGTTTTATGTCGCCATGCATCGTACCCACGACTATGTCGAACGTGACTCCCAGCCACAGCTTCGTGATCCAGAGCCTCCAGTACTTACATGCTATACACCATCTCAGTTACCTTTCATTAAACCAGATGTCTCACCAGATGCACAGATGTATGACAGTGTTGAATCAAATATCAAAGTAGAGAAAGAAGAGTTCAGTTGGGCAAGTCCAACGGGTTCTCAACAGGTCCATCGAAAGCCTTTCTTAAAGGTAACGGTATCTGCTTCAGGTGCTGCTCTTCTACAACTCATCTGAACAAGAACTGTAAGGCAGCCTTGAAGTGCAAGGAATGTGAAAGCTTCACCCAGGACCTGCTCCATGGAGCATGAGAGAGTCCTCCTCAAAGCATGGCAGGGAGGGTGAAGCAGAGACACCTCAGCCAACTGTCACCTCAAGGTGTACAGAAGTCTGTGATGGAGGTAAGGAGCCTAGATCCTGTTCTAAGATCTGCCTGGTGAAGATCTATCCAAACGGTTGCCGCAACAAAGCCACAAAGGTCTATGTTAATCTGGATGACCAGAGTAACAGGTCATTGGCCAGGTCTGAATTCTTCAAATTAGAGGGTCAATCACATGCCTGATGACTGATCAGAGATTCCTACTCCAGAGGTAGCACAGCACCACCCCCACTTGAATTCCATTGCTCACAGAATACCACACCTAGATCCAGAGGCCTACCAGTGCCCCCTATGCCCAAAGACTGGACCTTGGCTGGGTTGTTATAGAAAATATCTACTTGGGCTCAGCCCACAAGCCAGCAGCTGTAACTTCCTTCTGGACCAGTGTGCTTGAAAATGGATGACTTTTTTTACTCCATGCCCCAATCATCTTCAGGTCAAGGAGAGGTTTAGCACCCAAGCACAGCACTGCACTTATTATGGCCTTGACCACAACACAGCAGTCCTTGATGACTGCAGACTTGGCAGCACAATTTTTGAGAGAACCAAGGATGGTGACAAAGTGGATCTCTCCATTGAAGACAAGCTTGGCTTCTTCTTCTTGGCTCTCATGGACAAAGACATGTCCATAGACGATACCAACAGCTGGGTGGCACCCCTTCCTTTTTGATCCCCTCAGTGTTGGCTCCAAAACAATCCAGAGCAGGCTCTCAGTCGCCTTAATTCTCTCCGCTGCACCCTAGAAAGAAAGCCTGAGATGAAAACTCATTTTGTGAACTACATGCAAAAGGTCTGCAATCATGACCAGGCTGATTTAGCTCCATCACTGATTTAGGGAGAGGAACGGTCATACTTACCCATTTTTGGCATATAGCATCCTCAAAAGCCAAATCAGATCAGAGTCATCTTTGACTCCAGTGCACAGTACAATGAAACTGATGCAAGAGATGCTCGCAGCCTCCAACTTACGACTCCATAAGATAGCATCAAGCCACTCTGATGTCTTGGAAGCCTTTCCACCAGAAGACCATGTGAAGGGTCTACAGAATCTGGACTTCGACGACAACCCAGCCCTCATTCAGTGCAGTCTAGAGCTCAGCTGGGATCAAACAAGACATCTTCAGAGTGGCTGCTGCAGAGAAGCCTTTCACCTGTAGAGGTGTTCTGGCCATAGTAAACAGTGTGTTCGTCCCTCTTAGACTTGTCACACCAGTCACCATTCAAAGAAAGTTCCTAATACGAGAACTCACCAGCAGTGAGACCCTCTACTGGGATAGCCCTCTTCCACGTCTATTGCATGTCTTCCCGTCCTGGGTGAGGGATCACTCCTCTGTTGCTCACCATGAGGTTTCTCTTTTTTTTTCCCTGTTAAAAGGGTTTTTTGTTTTGAGTTTTTTCTCAGTCGATGTGAGGGTCTAAGGGCAGAGGATGTTGTTATGATGCTCTGTAAAGCTCTTTGATACAAACTGTTTGTAAAAATGGGCTATACAAATAAAATTGCCTTGCCTCGCATTGCCTTGCCAGAAGAAAAAGAAACTGACTGGAGGAAGTGGAAAGATTCCTTACAAGACCTAAGTGAATTCAAAATACCAAGAGCTTACACACCTACCACCCTCACTGTCGCTCAAAAGAAAGAGCTCCACATCTTCTCAGATGACTCAGTGAAAGCTATCACTGCTGTAGCATACCTAATGGTGATTGATAGGAATGGAGAATGTCAAGTAGGGTTGTCCTGGGTAAGGAAAAGCTTGCGTCCCCAGCTGCCCACACTATCCCGAGGTTGGAGCTGGGTGCGGCTGTTCTGGCAGTGGAAATAGCAGAGCTCATAGAGAGTGAGTTGGACATCAGTGCAGATACATTGCAATTCTACACAGATAGCAAGGTCATCTTGGGATACATATACAACCAGACCAGATGTTTCCATGTGTATGTTTTCAACAGGGTACAGTGTATCAAAAAGTCCACCAAACCTGAGCAGTGACACTACGTCTGCACCACTCATAATCTGGTGGACCATGCTACTCCATCTGTACCTGCAACTGAACTAGCTAGCTCAACGTGGCTCACAGGATCCCCATTCCTATCCCTGCTTGAAGGGGTGTCTTCTCCGGAAGAGGAGTCCCATGAACTCAGACCCAGATTCTGATGCAGAAATGCCTGGCTGCTAGAAAACATATCCCAAAAGACAGTTCTCTGAGAAAGCTGAACCCCTGTGTGGATGAAGAGGGCCTTCTGAGAATAGGAGGTAGGCTCTGCTTGTGAGGCATTACCATCAAAAGGTGAAGCACCAAGGTCATGTCTTCACTGAAGGGTCAGTCCGCATAGCAAGATTTTGGATCGTGGGGGTCAAGAAATGCATCGACAGCATATTCCACAAATGCATTGTGTGCAACAAACTCCGTGGAAAACCACTGAACAGAAAATGACAGACCTACCCTTCGACCGTCTGAGCACTGAGCCACCTTTCACCTATGTGGGACTCCTCACTCATCTCACATGGGAGGAGATTGGGAGCAAATGATTGGCATCTCCAGGTGCATACTCAACTCCATGCTCAAGCAGGCCAGTGGCTCATGTCTTACTCATGAGGTCTTGTCTACCTTAATGGTGGAGGTCTCAGCAATTATTAATGCCTGGCCACTCGTACCCATCTCTTCAGACTCAGAGTCACCCTTTCTCTTGACCCCTGCTTCAATCCTCACACAAAAAAGGTGCACTTACCTCCCTCCTACAGGAACCTTTGACAGCAAAGACCTCCATCGCCAGCAGTGGAGACAAGTGCAGCACCTGGCAAACAACTTCTGGAACAGATGGAGGCGTGAGTACCATTGAACACTGCAAAGCTGTAGCAAGTGGCAGGACGTGCAGCCTAACATCAAGAAAGGTGATCTGGTCTTGCGGCTCTGGTCACAAAGATATATCCAGACCAAGATGGAAAAGTCAAGAAGCTTAAACTCAAGGTCACAAAATATGGGTCTGTGAAGACTTTCCTGAGGCCCGTCTCTGAGTCCTTCTCAAGAGTGCTGAAGAAAAAGACTTTAGTTGTCACTGTTGTTCAGATGTGTTTTAGTTATTCATATAATAGTATTTAATCAATACCAGGTGAAGTGTCTATAGGGGGAGCAGTGAGTGATTTGAGACCCTGCTGTTGTTGAGTTGCCTCTCAGGTTAATCTCGAATAAACTGTTGAAACCAAGAGTCACTCCAGAGTAACCATCACCATAGCAAGCTTTATGACAGTTTGGCAGGCACAGCTGTATCAGACGAGCCGGTGAGGTTGCTTGTCTAGTCTCAAACACTTAAAAACTGCTTTAACTGGCTTCATCCACGTACAGAATAGGTTGATGCATACAGCACATGCACACTGATTTTCTGAGTAAAACACCAACAGGAGCTTATTGCTAAATACTAGCTTCTCTAGCCTTCATGGAACTGGTCACATGACACTTCTCAGTCGGTTATAGCAACTCAAGTTAGTGGGTGAGCTATACACAGTGGGACAAAACAAGGGAGACAGTTTAAGAAAGAAGTTGAGCCTCAGCATATGACTGCTGTAGTAAACTACAACAGTTATGAAAAGAGCACTTTAAGCAGACTCCTTTTTTATTCTAAATAAAATTATTAGACAACACTTGTGTAAGTATGATTCTGTAAAACAGCAACTTTACAACACAAAACTGTGCACAACTTACAAACTTGCTCTCTAAATCCCAGCAACAGCAATCACTTAGGTAGCGAACCACCAAACCCCTGATGAAGTCAATGAGCAGAATACTGGCCACTGTGAAGATCATGTCAATGATGGACAGCTTCAGCATCTCCTGCAGACATAGCATAAGCATACCTATGAGAACACCATGTACATATACACATTACTTATGATATTTTTGTTCATTAAATTTACTCCACTAAGCTCAAGTGCTCAATAATGTTTTTTTAAGCTTCCGTATGTGCACATTGCATTGGGAGAAACATTTATTTGTCTTGTTGCATGTGTTTGCAGACTGATAAAGATGAGCATATCAAAAATGTCCCTAGCAATTATTTTGTAGATACCATAAAGAGAGAATGGCATAAAGAGTAATAATGCTTAATGGTGTGTTCACTTAAAGAGCTTTGTGTCTGTATTTCCTACCAAACAAACTAATGATAGTCCATCACCCTCAGCTGTACACTGTCTTTCCAAATAAACAAATGTTTCTGTTATGTCATCTGATTAATACGATCTAGATTTTGTGTTCGTATCAATATCTCTAATCCTGACTAGTTTATGACCTTTGATGCATTACATTCAGAGATTTTTAACATGATCATAAAAGGACACATTCAGGTCATAAGAAAACGTGACCCCAAACTATTTTTTTTCCTCTTACTGTATATGGCAAACATCAAGACTATGACAAACATTGACAGACATACAATGAATGTGGCATCTTCATTTCTAAATCAAACCACTTTCAGATATGATGCAGCTCAAACTCAACAATCAGAATTTATGTGACACATATCTTTCACTGGACCTACTCCCTATTGAAGAAAGGCAGGAAACATGCCAAGTGAATATAAAGTGTGTAACAATAAGACAGAACCTGCCCAACGTAGGTCTCCCAGCACTGGTCCTGCTGAGAGCGGGTGTTCTTCTCAAACAAAGCTGTCTGGTTGGAGATGTTCCCTGAACTAATCCTGCTGCTGTTGGTGACCTCTAACACTGTGGCAATGGTTGCTATGGTGCTGTTACGATGTTCAGGGACAGAAATGTCAGACATCAGGGTTGTGGCACTGTCTACCTCATGCTGAGAGATGGTGGCCAGGAATGAGCTGAAGTCAGACCAGTTACCTGGACTCACTGGGATCTGGATGACAAAAATGATAGAAGTCATTGACAGCCAGGCGCTATGCTACTCCTCTATGGACAACTAATGATGCATTAGTAACTGTGAGGTGAAAAGAGTAGTAGTAACATATTGGGGAAACCCCCTCATGTGACAGAGTGAGATGAGATGCAGATCAACCTCACATCTGTCTGTGATGTGCAGAGTCAGGACATGGTTAGCACCAATTTCACATCTTTAACCCAAACACAAACAAAAATGAGAAAACAGTTTACTGAAATGATTTCTTAGCAACAATGACTGTGCAGACACTGCACAACATTTTGGGTTTTTGGGGAAGCTGTTTCTTCCTATACATTGATGTTGTTGACAATCCACTGTTAATGTTACATAGGTTTTGCATTCTGTTTGCTCTCTACAATGGCCCTGAGGTCAAAACACAACATTTCAGTCTATGGAGAGAGAGTGGGACAGCAATTTTTAATTTGCACAGAATCCAACTCAACAGTTTGTTTATAATGCTGCTGCAATTTTATCTCCCATATGGGAAGAATGCAAGAAACTGACTGAAAAGTGTAACAGATTGAACTGAAAATGAGGCCCTGGTTGTCATAAAAAACAAAAACAATTTTTCAGTTTGTCTATATTTACTATACTCACAGCAGAGCTCATACTGTTGACCTTATCAAGGAGGGCAATAATGAGGCTGTAGAGATTTCCCAGGTATAGCACAAGCACTCTATGAATACATGAAGATATGATCACTGTTAGCGTGAAGTAAGGCATGTTATGTGTTATATTTTATGTAATGAATGCCATATTAGGCAGCAGTTGTTGGAGCGATGGGTTACCTGGCCAGCTGAAAACGCAGTGAGGTTCGGGGGTGGTACATCTCCAGCTGAGCCACCAGTTCGAAAGCAGATGGAGCAATCATGGTGATGAGAGAAACCACCACACTCACCTGGATGGAAAGGACATTAAAGATTGGGTGTTTCTGTGTATTTGAAACTCTTCCCTTTGAAAACTGACATTTGAGTTTGTTTCTTTTTATCAGCAAACTTTTTTTTATTTGATCTTGATTGTAACAAGACTGATAGTTTGAATATTCCAGTCTGTTGTTATAATATAACTTCATTGTATTGAAACAGAATATATGACATTTGTTTAAGACTTTATGATGTTCACTGAAATGTTATGGTCCTTTTTGTTCAAATTAGAGATGGAGTGGATTTGACTCCTTGATTTTCATTTTGGGGCAGCAAAGTGCAAACCTTACATCAAGTAATGAGAAAATCAGTTAAGCAACTATACGATATTTTATTACAATATTCACAACTGATTTGTATATGTAATATATAATTTAGTACAATTTATCAAACATTAGTTGGTAAAGCTGGGCATTTCACATCTTTATGGTAGCAAATCATTTACTTCCGAACCTGTAGTACAGATTAAAATGTATCCCATATACAATATATCAATATTAACAGCCCCCTTCAAGTGTAATTAAAAAAACATCTGCTCAATATTAGTTAGATATATCAGAAGTAAATCATTTTGCCCTAATGGTTGCAATATATGACTTGAAATCAATATTTTGTTCCAGAGCTGGACAATGAACTGGTCATTGGGTTGATAGCAGGCTAACTGAAGTGAATGAAATGTCATTGACAGATGGAAGCGTCTTCCGCTGGATCAGTTTCAGGCCACTGCTTTCCTTGGAACTGTATTGTATGTAGGATAATCTAATCAAGCTAATGATGATGAAGAATGATGAGGATGACAATGGGTGCTCTGCTCTGCTACCTCATTCTTTTCCCACAGCGTCAGCTCTGGCTTCTCCTGCTCCAGTTTCTGAGAACGGTCCACCACAAAGTAGATGATGTAGATGCTGCCAGCTAGAGACAGTAGCACCAGGATGTTGGCTAAGATACGCAGACTGATAAGAACTGCCCTGAAGACACACACAAAAGCAATGATCAGATAGAGAGCACTAATTTCATCTCGAAAAATCTGGAAGTCCAAAAAAAAAAAAAAACATCTTGATCCTACTTTGGCCCAGAACTACAGGCCTATTTCTAAGTTAGCTTTTACAGTTAAAGTCTCTGGGAAAGTGGGTGCTAAGCAGCTCACAGTCGCCTTAGCAAGCACTTGTTTTTGACAAGTTTCAGTGTTCAACAGAAACTGCTTCACTCAGAGTTTCAAATGATCTCTTAAAACAGGGTGCTGCAGGAAAATGTTCTGGATTGGTACAATTATATCTCAGTGCTGCCTTTGATACTGTGGATTATTGTATTTTCATTCAGGCAGTGGGTGAATGTCTCTGGAAAATCTCTCTTCTTGTGATGTTCCCCAAGGTTCTGTCCTGGGCTTGATTGTATTTGCTTCCTCTAAGGTTAAGGTTAAGGTTAAGTCAATTTAAAGGTGCCCTCTACCATTGTTATGCAGACAATATTCCATTATACATTTAATTCAAGCCTAAAAATATTTAAAAACCGTCCATTCTACTGGATAACCTCATCTCTATACAAGACTGGATGGCCGATAACTGTCTTCAGATAAATACTGATAAAATGGAAGTTAGACAGCCCCAAAGGAGATGAAAAGTCTTGACCCCTTATTTTCATCTGTTAAACCAACCCTCTGTAATCTGGACAGCACATAAATCCTTGTTTCAACCAGTTGAGGATCATTGCTTAACTCAGACCTCCTTATCTATGTGTTAACTTCCTCCCACCTTGACTAGTGTAATTCACTTTTACATGTCTTTGCAATACATCCCTGAACCATATTCAGATGTTCCAAAATGCTGTTACGAAGTCTCTTACCAAGTCATCCAGGTTTTAGACCAATCCTGATTTCTTTACATCAGAATTCTGGTAACAGTTTGTCGGTGTTCCATCCCATGCTCCTGAATTTTGGAACTCTGTCCTGCTGAACTTCTGATCTATGAATGTGGACACTTACAAAGCATCCAAAGACTCATTTGTTTATATGTGCTCTTGAGTAATTTGTTCTCTGTTTGTGTTGGTTTTTATTTGCTTTTTATAATTTTGCTGGAAAGCATCGAAAGATGGTATATAAACAAAATTGACTAACTTTAATTGCTGTCTTACCTGTTGGCTAGTCTCATTTTCCCAAGGAAGAAAGTTATTGTCACTCAGTAATGAAGTCAGAGCCTAGATACCAAAACATCAGTGCTGTACATATTCTACAAAAAGTGGACCAGAATTAGTTTATGGCCACAACTCTTATATCAAAGTGGCCGATGACATTCAACCAGTGACAGCTGAGATTTAGAGGAGGGGACAAGGTACTCATTTATCTTATTTTAATATCTTCTGTCACTCCAGTCATGTCACTTCAATGATTTACTGTCAGGTTCTATAACAAGAAATACAAATAACAAATACACCTACAAACTGGTATCCTTCTTCTTTTCCTGCTCCTCCACAATGGCTTCCTGTGCAGAAAAAGATTTGGTATCATGTGTTACAGGGGGAAAATACAGCAAGCCACAATTTTTCATTTACACTGTTCTGTGCATGAAAAGTGTTGGAGGTACATGAATATAGAAATACAAGATGAGGAACAAGATGTCCCTACTTGAAGGGTGATTAAAGCTAAAGCTTAGTAAGTATAACTGGATATGTACAGTTCAGTGCGTAGTCTGTGTGTCTGTGTGTGTCTCTGACCCTGATGTTGTTAACGATGGCAGCTCCCTTGCTCTCCGCAGCTTCTGGGTTCCCTATCAGGTAATCCCAGGCACAGAAAACCCTCCAGCAGAATGTGAAGTTCTCATCAGAGGCACTGGCCAGGCTCAGACGAGAGTTTTTGGCCATTCTGCAATAGAATTATTCTTAGTACATATATTAAATCATTAAATATATTATCATAACATGTAAGGATAGTGATGTTAGCCATGTGGTCAATCTTGACAAATCCTGGTCAGATTTCCATGGAATCTGTGGATATTTATGATGATCAATAATTAATATTGTGAACCTTTCCATCTGCATATATATAAAGTGAGTTCAAGACCACAGATTGAGGTAAATCCAGTTTTACAGAATAAGAAGGCAGAAGACAACAGTTATGTCATGTATTGTCCAGTAATAAATCCATCCTGTCGCAATGCAGAGAGGTTAACACTGGTCATATCATGTAATCTGCAACCTACATAAAGAGATTTCGTAAGTACAAATTAACTTCCCTCCAGAATTGAAGAATCTGTGTATTTGTGTATGTTCCTGCTCCAGTATTTTCAAAGCCTATAACTATAAACTGTATACCTGCCATGGTGCTGCTGTTTGCTTGTAATCTGGGGTTTGAGCATGGAAGGTTCAGGAAAAGAGTTTCAATAACTCCTTATTTTCTCTCGTGGTATTATCATTCATTGCTATCATTCATAATCTTTACATCTGTATGTTGCTTGTATTCTAGTTTGTTCTCTCTCTCTCTCTTTCTCTCTCTCTTTCTCTCTCTCTCTCTCTCTCTCTCTCTCTCGGGAAAGTAGTATTTGGGTAGAATGAAGCTTTACCTTAAACTTGGATATACAAGTAACATTTGTGTGAAACTTCGAGCTGGAAAGTGTTGTTGGAAAGACATATATGGAAATATAGGGCAGTTTATAAACATCTGGGTCGCTTCAGGCGGCGTCTTTGCAGGGTAAAGAGTTGTAAAAATGATGAAGACCAATACTACACATACAATAAATATTTCTATATTGGTTCAGTAGTTAGGTCTGTGAGAGATTGGATGAAAATATGAGAAATCCGTTTAAATTCCAGCGTCGTGAGGGGACGACAGCTGAGCACTGCTGCGTCCCTCTGAGTGAGTCCTCAGCCAAGTCCAACTCAACCTTCATTAGTTTCCACACTTTCTCCTCCGACAACCAACAACGACAAATGTGGATTGTAAATATAAAAACAGACGTGTGTGTAGTCAACACTTTGTACCAGAAGAGGTCACAGAGCCGACTGTAGAAAGAGTCAGAAGACGGCTGAAGCCTGGTGCTGTCGTCTTGGAAAGAGGTTCGGGGTCCGGGACCGGAGATCCAGACCCGGGACCAGGGAAGATACTGGCCCTCTTTGCCAGCTCAGTTAGTGACAAGCAGATCCTTCTAGAGTCAGGAATAGTTTCTCCGCTAAAGCCAGATATGGCAATCATGTGGAAGACTGTGTGCCCTGTAAAGTGTACAGGCCTGTATTTCTAACTCGTAGACCACCGGAGCCAACACATGAGGTCAGCGAGACTCAGTCAATAGCACATTTCACAGTACATGTTGAAATCTAACTTGTAGATTGAAGGAGCACAAATTTTTTGACACAGTTATCCCCTTAAATATGTTTGGAAACATTAAACATCTCTATGCAGTTGCTTGCCTCCTTTTTAAATTACTAGAAAGATCCACTTGTAAAAGCTTTGTCTAAATAAGAGATGTACTTGGACCATGTACCAGCAAAAATAATTATAAATGAAAATCCTGGAAAAGCAGTGTAATTTTACAATCCAATTTTCTATTGTTGGAAAAGTAAAATTAAATTCACTTTGTACTGTTTTAGACTGTACATCTGTAAATCTTTATCTAATTGTATATTATTAATTGTGTTGTTTTAAATTAAATTAATTGGAAGTTTTTGGAGAAGTCATGAGATATGATTTTGTTGCATGTAGGTCTAGTGAAATGCATTATATTATCATACTCTTCCATGGATAATGTTTTGTTTTGCAAATTTATATTTCCATAAAAACATACTATTAAAAGGTTATTTAATTTTGGTTCAGTATTTGAGCCCAATCTTTGATGTGAAGTACGCTGTTATGTGTACTTGTAGGTTGTGAAAGGTCACATAGTTCCTTAAAGACCCTTGAAAAAATGTACATCTGCTTTGGACCATCAGAGTAGAGAAACCTGATCAAATCAACCTCAAAGCATTACATCATAATATTATATCATCTAATCATCATTATGTCAGTTTGTGTAAAGAGCATAAAGCTTACTTTCTTAACAGAATGATGAAACTGTAGGCAAAGACAGCCATCCCAACCAGGAAGTAGGCGAGAGGCAAACGGTACCCAGCACTGCCAATTTTCCTCACCCGGCCATAGTAACCATAGAATAACACAGAGTACTGCAGGTAGCCCTGTGGAGATCAAACACATACAACACATGTTCACAACAAACAATGGGATGTACAGCACATGATGACATGACAAGAAAAAGGAAAGAAGAAAAGAAAAGAGTAACATTCATTATTGCCTTAAAATGAAATGCATATACAGGGATTTAATAATGATAATAATGTTATATTTATTACTCTTATTCTGAACTTACATAACTTGAGGAAGAAGAGAATATTAAATTGGCCTTGGACTGGAGGTCAGGAGCCAATAAAGTAATGTTGGAATAATGGTCCATTTTGTCTGAGTCATATGCTATTGGCAGAACGATAAAAGGAAAGAAAGGCTTGCCCCAAGAGACCAGATGGTGTCCAGGTCCTGGGCTGAAGCCAGGTGCTCCTTGGGGATAGTTTTACTCCTCGTCGTTCCAAACGGAGCTCCAGCCAGCAGCTAGTACACACAAACAAGTGATAAAGAACGTTCACCAACGTGGTTACAATAGTAATAGGGAACAACTGCAATCATTGTTCAAAGAAACCAACACTGACTGTCATATTTAAGTCACTCATCCATGCCGACCTTCCAGCTCTGTGGACTTTGTTACGCTGCAGCAACATCACAAGCTTCTCAAGATTTGTTGTTCATGTGGCTGTTAGAGGGCACAGTTGATTGAATGCAATGTTATGACTTTGGTCAAATAGTTTTGTTTTTATTTTTCTTGGGTCTTCAGAACCAAATGTATCACGACACACAACTCAGGACTTAAACCAACATTTCTAAACTATGAAATAAGATAGATAAGATAAGATAAAATGATAATCTAGCCTCCCTCAATTTTTACTTTTTTTTTTGGACTGCCCATGAATTCATGTTTCACAGGTCCTTCAAAACCTAACTGTAGAGGAGAAGACTTGAGCTGCCATGAACAAATCCAGCAATTGCAGTAATTCCATCCATATTATAAACACTGTGATGACCACACACAAAACCCATATTGCAATGTGTGCAATTAAAAAAAGGTAAATGAAATGTTCATACAGTTGAAATATTGTATCTGGATCCTGTAACACAATTAAAGAGCATATATAGCACATATAGAATTAAAGAGGAGTTAAATTTAAGTAACAAAAATGGAGTAATATCTGAAATGGACTGATCCTCCAATTCATCCTTCCTGTCATATTTGTGTCATAATTGGTCACAAGAAACAGGCACACACAGTAGATCTGATGCAACATCTGTGATGTTTGATGTAGGATGATATTACTCACTAAGCAGAGGTGAGACAAGGGTTGGATGTATGAAAGGAGACAGTGGAAGGTTAGTCCCAACAAATGATGAAGGGAGGGAGCGATGGGAATGATAGGATGTCATGTCTGGGGAAATTGCTTGTCTCTGCATGACAAACATAAATCCAATAGCTTCTTCCTCTGCCTTTTGTTCTTGGCTACAATTTATACTTAACTGCTTGATCTAAAGTTGATCAAAAATCACCAGATTATAAAGGATCCTCTGATCAATCAGACTTGAATTTACAGGTGGAAATGAGCGCTGGGTTGTTTGTAACATTTGTCTGGAGGAGTCATCTAGGCAAGACTATAGTGCACCATCTGATCTAATGAATTTTTTGTTTTATTATCTGTAATCCGGGCGCTGGCTCTTTCAGAACAGCTGAGAGCTGTACCCAGTTTATTTATTCTGTGGTTGCAATAACCAATTATTTAATAATCTCTATTCAAAGCAGCAAGTAGCCAGAGTAATTACTAATATCATGTCTAATGTGCACATTGCTACGATGAAAACATGTTAATACATTTAAATGATTTATGCTTTGTATTTTTCATCTTTATTGTGTATGTGAATAGAGCTGTATTAATTATAGAGAGTCCCATTTTTACAAAAAGTCTCAAACTGTCACAAAATGGGAAAAAATGCATCGCTAACCAATATGAATTACTGTTGATTGATTATTTATAAATGAGTATTAAATAAGCTTTAGTGTTTTGAGTGGCTTTGGATGACACTTTCATCTGTCAAATGAGTAAATGTAAATAATGTAAATAATTAATACAAGATGTGTAGTATTATACAGATCATTTGGAAAGTATTCAGACTACTATATGCTAATACTTTTCCTCTCATAAATTGCCACTAAACCCCCCCATGCTCGGTCTCAGTCTCCCTGTGCCATCTCTTTCTTCAGATTTTTTTAAAAGCACAAGGTAGCAACACATCATTGTCATTTGTGACAGGATCTGAATGCACTATATATATATATGACCACTTGTTTCGTATACATAGGCTTGCTGACCTCTGGTAGAACGATGAAGGCTCCAGTCATTATGGTGAGGACGATGTTGATGCCAAACAACCAGCGCAGGAAGATGAAGTAGGAGGCCACACCAGACCCAAAGTGACCTCAAATAGACAGAATGACACATCTGACTCAGGCAAACATGGGTTTCACATGTGGCAAACAAAAATACAAAAATAATAATGCAGCGCTACACAATCAATGTTAACAGATATCGATTATAGTTTCAACTTAAAAAGCTCTGACCTCATGACTTACAACATGGTATGACCACTTGTTAATGAATACAGTGACATCAACAGGTATGACAGCATTTTACAAAATAACTGAAGACATTTCAATGACAGCTTACTGTGATTAATGTCTCACTCACTTTCAATTTTCTTGATCCTGACTTCCCAGGGAATGAACAGAACCACAATGTTGTAAAGCACACGGGAGAGTTTCTTCAGCAGCTGCAGGGAGAACAAAAGGCTTTAAAGAGCATTTAGAAACTAATGACCAATGAAACCTCTGACAGACACACACCTCCACAATGGGCAGGAATCATAGTGTGTTGACGTCAATATTTTATTTTACATAATATATTTAATATTTCGTTTGAGATTGAGATTGAGAGAGATATTCTCTTTTGGCTATCCATCCATCCATTATCTACACTGCTTATCCATGCAGGGAGGAGCCATGGAGTCAATCCCAGCCGACAGTGGATGGGGGTGGAGTACACACTGACAGGGCAGACACATAGAGACAGACCACCATTCATGCCTACAGGCACTTCAGGGTCACTAACCTAAGGTGCATGTCTTTAAAGTTTTGTCGGTACCACAACAGTGCTAACCACTGTACCACCATACCGCCCCCAGTATCTATGCAATATAATGACCTAATAATGTACCTCCTCACTTCATGTAAAAAATTAGGTGATTAAAAACCTAATTAACAAAAACGCAACAAGTGCAGAACTGGACAGGACACTGATATAGTCTAATAGCAATATAGACTATAGACTAGCAATGTTAAAATCCCTGGTGACAAAGATTAATAACAAATTTAAATATTTTGTTTTCACAAATGCATTGATTTGCATTCATCTCACAGATAACAATGATTCTGATCTTTTCATCTTACTCTCAGACAGTGCGTGTTTCCCAAAATTCTGAACTATCCCTTTAAAACAATATTTCTGCTTTGACTGTGCTGTGTGTTCTGCATGCTTGTTTTTAGTTATTGGCAGTGTGCCATAAAAAGGAAAACTACCACTAACAGTTATTTTGTCTTTCTTTTGTGGATAAAAATGTTAACTGTTGCAAAATGGTGGCTAACTTGTATGTTCTAAAATTTAACATTTTTAAAATCAATGTGAACCAATATTATTTCCCTGTTTCTTCTCTGGTCAACTGGTCAAAACAGACCCATTAAAATAAAAACTAATTGAAGCAGCTTTATGAGACAGTAAGTGAAACTAGTTCATCCAGTAAATGAGGCCAATCCAGAGGGTGATGAACCATGTGGAACAGGTTAGGCAAAAGGTTATGGTCATTGTGAAAACAATTAACTCTGTGTGTGCCTTTCCTTCTGTGACATAACTGTCATATACACCAATCAGCCATAACATTATGACCCCTGACAGGTGACTTGAATAACATTGATTATCTGGTAACAATGGCACCTAGGATATATTAGACAGCAATTAATGTGAAGGACTTTGACAAGGACTAAACTGTGATGTGTAGACGTGGATTGGTCAGAGCATCTCCAACTCTGTGGGATGTTCCCAGTCTGCAGTGGTCAATACCTATCAAAAATGGTTCAAGAAAGGAAAACCACTGGACCACAGACAGGGTCATTAGTCAAGGCTCATTGATGGTGGAGGGGAGTGAAGGCTGGACTGTGTGGTCTGATCTAACAGCAAAGCAACTGTAGCTCAAACTGCTGAAGAGGTTAATACTGGTTCTGATAGAAAGATGTCAGAACACAGAGCATCACAGTTTGTTGTGTATGGGGCTGTATAACTGCAGACCAGTCAGGGAGTCCATGATGACCCCTGTCCACCACCAAAAGCTCCTGCAATGGATGGATGAATCATGGACGCTCCACCAACCTGGCAGTGGCCTCTTTCAGCAGAATAATGCTCCCTGCCACTGCAACAATGGTTCATGAGGTTTAAAGAAAGACAACCAGTTCAAGGTGTTGACTTGGCTTCAAATCCCCCAGACTTCAATCCAATCCAGCATCTGTGGGATGTGCTGGACAAACAAGTCTGATCCATCAGGGCTGTTTTTCAGCCAATACACAACATTAGACAGGTGGTCATAATGTTATGGCTGATTGGGGTAAATTGGTTGGTGATTGATTGGTGATTCAAGTGTCAAACAACCAGTGTGGTTCTTTTGGACAGTTTGACTTTATTTTATTACATTTCTGATAAACGTGATTGCATTACTCTGGGTGTAATTTTGTTGCAAATATCCATGTCATCAACATAAGTACGGAAGCTTTTCACATCTTATGATGTGATGAAATATAAAATCTAAACTGAGATGATGATTATTAATCTAGATAAGGTCAGCTGGACCAACAATTCTGATTTCCAATTAACTGGGACCCAAACTGTAGCATGAATACATCACCACGCTGCTTGCTTAAAGTCAATTTATTCTAATAGTGCTTGAGCAGCCTGAACATTTTAATTAAAGTGAGCTATAACAACAAGCTATAAATTCACTCATGCTGCTGTGCTATAGCTGCATAGCTCTCTTTCTCTCTGCCTGGCTTCCTCTGTATATGTGTGTATGTAATACAGAGGGACAGGCTGGGCAGATAAAGTTATCTGCAGTGTGTGTGTGTATGTGTGTGTGTTCATCTCACAGGAGGTAAAAAGCTTTATTAAAACAAAAACTCAGGAGCCTGTACAAAAGAAATCCTGCACGTTTTATTATTCTGGCTCTGATCAAGTTACTGCAGCACAGTGAAATAACACAGCCAGAGTTATGGCTGTACAGAGCAAATATTTTACCAAAGTTGCCCACAGTGACACATTAAGAGGATCTCAGATCTAAGACTTGTGTGGAACCATCTTTGTTATTTTGCGTCTCTGTTCTGATCCATCTTTGAAATGTTATGAATGAACACATATCCACTACCTGGTCTGTATGGCTCCTTAAGACTTGGGGAGATGGGTTCACTTCATGTTTTTCCTTGGCCACCACACTCAATAGATCTACAAAAACTAAACAAGAACAAGAAATATTCTACAGCACCAAACTGTTCTGGGCACACCCAGTATTCTTATTTCAACTGATCAGTTTTAGTTAAAGTTGCTGTTGTGCTGCTGCGCTGACCACAGGTGAGTGACTTTTACTCACTGCTAGCCAGCTGGTAACCTAGTACAACCTGCTCTCCCCATGTTGAACATGAATATGAGACCTAAGCTGTCCTGGGTGAATGTGGTGTTTCATGTTTAGGGAGAGGAGGTCTGGTCACTTTTCTTGGTGTCTCTGTGATGTTTCTAGTCTGAAAGCTCCTTCAAGGAATAACCTCAGGGAAATGAGTGGTAACATCCTCAGTGGTAAAGAAAAAGTTATTACCTGTCTTTTGCAGAGGGACACAATCTATCACCATTTTAGAAAAAGGCTCTTAGCCAAGCTAACAACCAACAGAACTAGCATAAGGTTGTGTTAACTGACACACAATTGGATTACTTAGCTAAGTGAGAGGAGAACTGATTTGTTTACATCATAGACTGTGTATAAAAGTGGAATGTAGACTCTTGGTCTGAAAAGTGAAGCCAATGCTGAAGCCTTAAACTGGAATTCTATCTAATGACCATCAGGGGTTGTTAAAAGAAGTCAGATTGTATTGAAGTCTATGTGAAAATGGCCCTACTACCCTACTTAATTTATTGGCTGAGTAAATATTTTACTAATGAGTTTACGGTCTCAGTTTTTGCATTAGCACATGGCTATCTGTGATTGACAGACTGTACAACACACCATGACCTGACCCCTCACTCCTCTTTAGCTCCACCTTCTCCTCCAAATATGGTTCAATCTGGTTTCAAGACGGTGTCAACTAAATTACAAACTGGAGGCTTTAAAACAGCAGCTCACAAACCAATGGGTGACGTCACAGTGGATTGACACTATACACATGTCTATGACATTTTGATTGTGTTCATAGACGATACATGAAAAGTCATAGCGACACACATCACATGTATGTGTGAAAAGTCTGGTCAATGTGTGCAGTGGAGTGGTGCTAGAGAGTTGTCAGTGGTGTGAGTCAAATGAAAATACTCTTTGTATGTGTCAATATGTTTAAATATACGGAAACAAATAGGTATTAACAAGGTAAAATGATGACCAACACGATTGACTGCTTAGTGAGCAAAGTTTTGTAAAAGCTCACCACCATCGTCTAAGTCTTACTCAGGGAGGAAGAAGCTGGTACCATCACCATGGCAACCTTAATAGCAGCTGGCTATTTTCAACAGACTTTCCAATGACATGTCTTTTTTTATACCTGTTTGATGCTCTGTGTTCTGTGTTCTCTGGCAGCTTCCATTACCTGCCTAAACCACAGCTATACCACCCAACACAAACCGATAAGTTAACCATCACCATCACTTTACTCTCTTTCTATATATACAAAGAAGCCTTGAAAAATAATAATACAAAGGTTAACATACTGAATGCAACATGAGTGAAAATACTCTGAAAAGTAGTAATTAAAGATGGAATCAGAGAACAGTCTTACTGCATGTTGACTCAACTGCTCTGAGCATCAATAACAGTGAGGTGTTGGTCTGTACGTACGTCAGCTCCTGCCGTCTGATATCCTCGGGTTCTGGTCAGTCGGCCCTCGTACTTCAGAACAATCTCTCTGGCCTGCCTGAGAAAGAAATACACACAGGTGAGAGCTCACTAAGAGCTTTTACTCACATCATGGATGTGTGTTCTTCAATCAAACTTCTTCTCTCATTTTTATAAACACATGAATGGTCAGAATGTGATTGGAAAGTTTGAGGTGTCTGGTTGAAGTCTAAGGCCACCCCCCGTGTCCTTCCATGCCATCTGACAGCCGGGGCAGGAGTGGCCACTTTCACCCCACCACCAAACAACACATTCTGGCCCCACACCCCATCACATCTGTTTGATAACAATAACAGTGTCATGATTACACCAAGCAAACGTAATAAGTACAATAACAACTCTATAAATTAAAATGAAGAAAATGCTTTAAGCCAGAATCAACTCTGAGTGCCAGCACCTGATTGAGTCAGATACAGCTGTGAGTCGACACAGTGCTCAGGACTCAGAGCTGAGTGCGCTGCTGCTATTTTCTTAATTCTTTAAATCAATAAGAAGAGAAATAAAAAGAAGAAATCAACCATAATGTGTGTAACAGTCACTATAATAATCATGATAATAATAACAATAATCATCATCATGATAATACTTTGATTATAGAGACAACAACAATAAAGTTATTCGGTTAAAATGACTGATAATATTAAATATTAACTACTACAATTATTTTTCAATTATTGCGAAATTATTGCGAAATTCTTACTATTAGTACACATAGTAAGGATGATGGCACATGGGATCAGAGAAAGAGAAGAAAACAGATTGTGTGTGTGTATGTGTGTGTATGTGTGTGTGTGTGTGTGTGTGTGTGTGTGTGGGGGGGGGGGGGGGCAAGCATATATGTAGAATGATGTTCTTCTCTTATTATCAGTAAAACTGGTTCACACTTTACCTGCCTCCTGCAGTTGGGTTCTCAGACAAAGCTGTAACAATAATACTTCTCTCAATGGCAGAAAAATCAACTAAAGAGGGTCAATACTTTTTGTTTCTTTCTTCACAGGGATTATGGGAAGGACTTTGTTAACAATGAGACACGTCAAGGGAGAATGAAAAACTGTGACATTCCTTACTCACAGGAATTTCCCCTATCTTTTGGACATTTGTACTGAGGCTGTGTCTTTGTAATGACAGAGACTGGTTGATGTGAGGTTTTCTATTTATAACAAAGTGAGGATTGTTCTGGATGGGAGTGTGTTTGCTTAATCAGAGTTGTGATAGATATCTGGTGATATTTTCACCAGGCTGTCAGAGTTGTAGCTATGTTGTATGTGTACAATTAAGCGGTTTTATCTAATTTTTGTTCTATGTCTATCCAGCAGTTGTCAGATAAAGGAGAAAGTTTGAGGCTTCCTGGATTTTTGGAAAGTAACTAGTTGATTTTTCCAGTGGAATTCTGAATTGATGGAGTTTTGAACCCAGAGAGAGTGAGTACCTAGCAGCCCAGTGTGCAGTGAAGCTTTGTGATCAGGTCTTAAATCTCTACTCACTTTGAGACTAATTCATTTCCATTGATTGTTTGTCCTTGTTTGATCTTGAAAATGGTCTAATAGCCTCCCACTACAATTAGGCTACATAATGTTTTTATAAATAGAATTTCAAACATGAAACAGCTATTCTTCATTCTTCACATCTTCCTCTTCCTCCTTGTCTTTCGTTTTCATGGGTGTGAAATATGATTCTGTATGGTTTTCATTTTGATAAATATTCCCCTGTTTCTAAAAGCAGTGATAGTATTATATCTGTTGAATCATCCAGTTAATCAAGGAAACACTCTCTTTAAATATAATTATAAAAGTCAGGGTCATTTAGCCAAGTGGGTGCTCAGGATGGTTGAAGGGTTCATTTATTTACTATTTACTATTATTATTGCTATCAGTCATTGTCATCATCATTAATACTCTTTACATCTGTTCCATTGTGTTCTCTTTTCTCCTGCTCTCTCTCTCACCCTGACTCTGGTTCTGCTCGAGGTGTCTGTCTCTTAATGGAGGTTTCTCCTGCCACTGTCATCAAGTGCTGCTCATGGTGGGATTTGTTGGGTCCTTGTTGGGATTTGATGTATATATATATATATATATATATATATATATATA